>PVHP010000230.1:0-176541 GCA_004024765.1 Zapus hudsonius
AGTTAATCTCAAAAAGCTTAAATAAGTGAAATCCTTTGGTAATAGTTTCCTTAGCTATTTAACCAATACTGAAGGTAGAACTAACTATATATAATTAATTCCCAAAATATCTAAAGAATTCAGTTTAACAACAAATATCAAATAAACTGATTTTTAAAAGTGTGTAAATGAACTAAATAGACTTTCTCAAAAGACTAGCAGTAAATATGTGTGGTCAACTTTACTAACTAGGAAAATGTAAACTCAAATCACAATGAGATATCATCTCATCCTAGTCAGAAATGGTTTTATTAAAAAGAAATGAAATGGTAAAGAGGAGGAGAAATGGGGATTAATATTCATTGTGAGTGGCAAGGTAAATAAGCATAACTTTATGAAAAAGTATGGAGATTCCTCAAAATATGAAAAGACCCATGAATCTATATATATCCAAAGGAAAATATATCAAAGATGTTTCTATATTGTTTACTGCAGGGCTATTCTCAGTATTCAAGATTAGGAATCAACTAAGATGTCTATCAGCAGACAAATGGAATAAAAATACAAATAAATATAAGATATACATGCATGTGTTTTTTTTACTTTGGTATGTAATATAATATTTATAAAAACAAAATGTTGGTATTGAGGAAAATTCAGATGGAACTAGAATTAAGTGAAATAAGCCAGCAGCTAAAGACAAACATCATATTCTCACTCGTGTAAAAACAAAAGATAAATAAATAAATAAAACAAAAAATGATCACATAAAAGTAGAGTAGAATAGGAGTCAATAATCAAAATATATTATGTACATATCTGAAAATTACCAATAAAAACTTTAAATAAAAAATAGAACAGTCAGTAGAAACTAGAAAAAAGAATAGGGAGGATGGTGAAGGGAGAATGGTTGGATAATGTGTAACAATGGAAAATTAGATAAGAATTTATTCCAGTTTCTATAGCAGTGTAAAGTAACAATAGTCTATAAAAATTCAATATCTCTAAATAACTAGAAGGGTTTAAAAGAATCTGTACATAAAAGATGAATGTTTGAGGGGATGGAAATGATAATTTCCCAGATTTGATCATTCATCTATTTGTACATATGTATTCATTTTTATGAGTTCAATAGAGGTTTTTTCTTTATTGTATGAACATATTTTATAATGGTTATATTCCAATCAATTAGATTATATGTATATGTTCCCTCTTGCTGCCCCATTCCACTGAGGACCCTTTCATTAGGACTATTAGTATTCATGTGGAGTCCAAGCCAGAGAACCTCCCCCAGGGAGATGGATGTAGACACTGAGGAGACTCGAAACTCAGCAAAGCGGAAAATCAGAGAGCTCAACACTAAAGATACTTACCATGCCATCTAAGATTCAGGGGACATTGAAGCAGAGGGGGGTGGATGTAAGAGCCAGAGAGGTGGGAAGGAGAATTCTGAGGCATATATTGAATTTTAGTGTCATACACACACACACACACACACACACACACACACACACACAAACACACACACAAACACATTTAATGATTGCAGTGATTAGCAAATTCATTATTTGGGTATTTAAGTAGTAGTTTGCAAGTGGAAGTGATGCAAAACTTCTAGCCATTACCCCTGTAGGAGTATGCTAAAGTATTATTATAACATCTTATCTTATTTACTAAGCATAAATTTTTTTGCCTAGTGTTAAGAAACAAGCTTCCCTGAGGAGATTGTATAGATCAGCATGGTTCAACCTTCTCCAGTGAATGGTGCATTACAATGTTCCTCATCCTTCCTACATAGATAAGACACATCAGTAGAGCTCAACCCATGTGCACATGCTACAGAATGATGGTCCTCAGCCTCACTCTGCAGATGTTACAGAATAATGATCTGAACCTTCTCCCTGTGAATAATGTAGAACAGTGCTCCTTGTAGGAGCTGTAGAACAGTAAAGCTCAAGTAAACAGTATAGGCACTGATCACCAATCCTTGTGTTAATACTGAAAAGAAGCCATCATAGATGCCACAGGACAATGGTCTCCAACCTTCCTTTAGATACATCAAAATAGTGAACCCCAACCTTCCTCTGCAGATGGTATCAAGTGGTGGTCCCCAACTTTCCTCATAAAATTTAGTTGAATGCTGAAAATGACCTGTGGAATTTTAAAGGTGTTAGTGTTTGGACCTCCACCCTCACAGATTATGATTAGTCAATGGTGAGTCCTTCAACTGTCTTATTCCTGAGAGAATCCCCACCACACCTAAGATTGTCCTACTAAGAATGAAAAATCACTGATGAGAAGAGAGAATCAGTTTATCATGACTTTGGAACTCCTTCAACAGATGTTTGATATTTAATAAATCTGACAAGTATTTGTTTTCTAGTCATTTTGCCTGGCTTTGAGTATTTAAGTACTGAAAAAATTATTTTAGCTAACTGAAGGATCTTATAGCTTGAGCTCTTTTTAAATGAAATTGAGCTGTGATAAATCAATGAACCGTATTAAACTATAGCTGTTCAGGCATCTATGAAAAATGCTATTCTTAGGTGGCTGGTGTAATCTATAAGCAGTCAAAATAATTAGTGTTACAAAATGTTCTCAAAAATGTGTATAATTTAGTGACAGTTTCATTTTCAATGAAAATGAGCTTAATATCCAATATCACAAGATTGCAGTCCTCATCTTAAATGAAATAACTCTCCCCATAAAGGGAGCTTGCATAAGCATGTCCACTGTCACATAGAGTGGACCTGCATTAGACAGGTATCTTTCCACAAGGGTCATGAACCCTGCATGCTTCACTCATATATTGTGTGTCCTTTCTAATATCTCAAAAAAAAGAATTTTTGGAAAATGTATTTTATCTATCCTAATTAATATTTCAGGTATGATTAGTATACAATAAAGCTAATCTGACCTAAAATATTATACTCAATTTGTCATGTAACATAAGTGGTATAATTAATATTATATTGTAATCTGTAATCTAATCTAGAATATTTTAGTTAGCATTTTAGTATAATTAATCCATCACATTGTTATTAGTATTTTAGAGCAGGTTATTTTGCATGTGTATGTGCATGTATGTATTTGTATGTGTGTATGAATACGTGTGTGCAGAAATGCATATACGTATGTGTGTGGGGAGGCCCAAAACTGATGTCAGGTGTCTACTTCAATCACTCTTCACTTTATTCTTTGTGACAGGGTCTCTCAATGAACTCACCAGTTCAGCTAGGGAAGCTATTTGCAAGGCCTAGTGACCCCAACACTTCCCAACATGGCACATGACACCATGGCTGGCATTTTGCATGGGTGTTGGGAATGCAAACTTAGTCTTGATGCCTGCATAGCAAGCACATTTCCACTGAGCCATCTCCCCAGCCTCCTTTGGATCCTATTTTGGTAAATAGATGTATTAAGTAGAAGTAGAGATTTCTCTTCCAATTTTTCTCAATTTCCCCTACTATTTTTAAAAAAATATTTTATTTATTTATTTGTGAGGAGAAAGAGAAAAAAATAAGTGTAAGCATGGGCACACTGGAGACTTGCCTCTGCAAGTGAACTCCAGATATGTGTACCACTTTGTGTATCTGGCTTCACATGGATACTGGGGAATTAAATCCACACTGGCAAGTTTTGCAAGCAAGTTTCTTTAACTACTGAGCTATCTCCATAGCCCAATTTCTCCTACTATTAATATTTTATATTACTATGACACATTTGTTGTCATTGATAAATTAGGACATTATTATCCTCCAGAGACCTGAATATTTTTTTCTGTTTTTTGTTGTTGTATTTTATGAATTTGGGAAAAATGTATTTAAGGTAAAAATATTGTCCTAAAAGTAATTCTCTATTATCTGTCAGTCATCCATTCCATAGCCCCAAACACCTAGGAACCATTGATTATTTTACTGTCTCCATAGTTTTGGTTTTCCCAAAATGCCATATAGTTGAAATAATATAGTATATACCTTTCAAATATAATCATATAATTTATACATTCCAATATTTGTTCCTTCAATTAGCAATATGAATTAAGATCAATTCATGTCCTTTTATGGAGTTTGGTAGTTCATCTCTCTCTTTCTCTCTCTCTCTCTGTCTCTCTCTCTTTCTCTTTCTTTCTCTCTTTTCTTTTCTCTCTATATATTGTATGTGTATGAGTGTAGACTGGACAACAATAACAGATATCCACCCCTTAGGTGCCATCCACCATTTTGAAACTAGATCTCTCATTGGCCTGGAATTCCCCAAGTAAACTAGGCTCATTGGCCGGTGATCCTCAGGGATCCATTTGTCTCTACCTTCCTAGCACTATGAATATAAGTGCAGATTACCACATTTGGCTTTCTTTCTTAGTGGCATTGGGGGATTGAACTCGCATCATCCTGCTTGAAGAGCAAACACTTTACCAGCTAAACTATCTTCCAAGCCCTCATTTCATTGCATCATTGCATGATATTCTACTTCTAAACATGCCAGCTTATTAACACATTTACCTACTGAAGGATATGCTGATGATTTCCAAACTCTAGCAACCATAATTAAAGGCCCTGCAAATATTTTGTGGAGACTTTCTATGGACATGTGTTTCAACTTGTTTGGGGTTTGGGTAAATACCAAGCAACATGATTGCTAGATCATATAGTAAGGGTGTGTGCTCTGCAAGAAACTTCCAAACTGTCTTCTACAATGGCTAGATCATTTGGGGGACGAGGTTGGGTGGTGGTAGCTATGGTAGTATGTTCACATTTTGCTCAGCTTTGGCTTTATTGTTAGTTTTTTTTTTCAGTGTTGGCCATCAAACACATGATTTTCTACATATTAGGAAGGTTCTAGACCACCTTCCTAATATGGGATTTAGGATATTAATTGAAATATCCCCAGCATGGCTGTACGTTTTGCCTTCTCTGTAGTAACAAATGAGGGTTCCCACTGTTCCACACACTTGTAGGCAATCAGTGTTGTCAATGTCTTTAAACTTGTTCATTCTAATGACTGTACTGGTATCTCAATGTTGCTTTACTTTGAAATTTCATAATGACATATGATGTTTTATATTTTACATATATACATTTGTCCTGTATATATTTTCTTCAGGAAAGGACCTATTGAGATTCTTTGCTTGTCTTTGAAACAAGTTGATTTCTGATTGAAGAGTTTTAAGCACATACACACATGAGAGTGTTTTTCATATTTAGGATGTCAGTCCTTTAACAGGTATGCCTTTTGCAAATATGTTTTCTAAATTTTAGAATTTCTTGTTTCTTTCAATCCTTTAACTATTACATTGTGCTTTCTTTTGCTTCCACAGTTTTTGAAGAGAATTTCAGCATGAATTTCATCACTGTTCCTTTATAGGTAAGATATTCTGCAGTGTTTGAAATCTTCTCTCTCTCTCTCTCTCTCTCTCTCTCTCTCTCTCTCCTCACTCTCATCTTCCTCCCTCCTTCCCTGCCCTTCCTTTTTCATTAATAATCTGTTTTTAGAGCCCTTAAAATTTTAGTTCCAGCAATTTTAGATTCCAGGCTAATAAATCTACCCTGTCTCCATGTCACAGTCCAGTCCTCATGTTTTCTGTCTTTTCTTGCATCTTATAGTTTTTTTTTTGATGTGAAAGAAACAGAGGTGTGGGGTTTTGTGTTTATCTGGCTAGGCATCAGGCCCTATTTCTTGTTTGCTTTAGCTTAAGTATTAGAGGGTAGTGTCCTTATCTTCAGCTCCTTGGTTTTCTTTGCTCTACCCTAGATATCTCCTCTTGGAAAAGCACTGAGACATGCACCTATTTTAGTTGTATTCACTGCAACCCACTTTATGTGGAAGGAGTGGGGAGAGGGGAAGTGCTCTGCAAGCTTATTATTAGGTCTCAATCTTTAGTGACCTATATCCCAGTGCTAACACCTGTGAGAGCTCCTTCTTCTTTCCTCCCTCTCTTCCTCCTTCCATCCCTTCTTCTTTCCTTCCATCCACTGAATCCTCATGTGTGAAGGAAAACCCAGAGAAGTTGGGTTTCCAGGTCCTACTTCTACCTCCCTCTCAAAGAGTTTAGGCTCTGATAAAAACTACAATAGTCTGGGCCCTGAAATTAAATGGATTATCCTAAAGGCAAACTGTTTTTTAGAATGTTCTGACCAATACCAAAATGATATAGCCTTTATTATTCTTGCCTCCAGCTAGAAGCATGATGACTTTTTTTTGATTATTACTGTGAAGATATGATTGAGTTCCTGCAGGTAAAACTGAACAAAGCACGAAGGCCCCTGAATGTCTGGGCTCCCTTGGCTTTTAATCTCCTAGATGTGCTCACAGTGGGGTACAACAAATCTTCAGTTCTACTTCAAGTTTTCCTACCATTCACAGTCCTTCAGCCACAAAGATCTCTAGTCCATGATGTCTAACTACTCTAGTTAGCTGTGATTTTTCTGCACCTATTATCTCTCTCTCTCCAGTTTTTAGGGTGGTATTTTGTGACCTCAGTTCTATTGGGGTGTTAAGAAGTGTTGTTGATTCTCAGATTTTTATTTTGGTTTTTAGTTTGGTTTTTAGCTTTTTCTTTTTAAAGACAAAAGTAAAGATTCCAACCTTTTTACATGCCCAGCTGGGAACCTGACATCTTGGGATAAAAATGTCGAAAAATCAATCCTTTTCCATTTAACTATTAGTAATCTAACCCCAAATCTCACTTCTGAAAATAAAGAGTTTTAAAAATAAAGACCACTTATTGCTTTCCTGTTTCCTGTGCATGGAAGGAACTTAGAGCAACACACTTCAGTAGCATACTGTCAAAATGGGCAGATGCCACCCAATCGGGAATGACTATGAAAGAATGCTTCAGGAAAGGGGTTTCCATTTACGTAGATAGAAAACAGTTACACATGGCTCTCTCCATGCCCTACAAAGGATGGGATGAGGAAATTGGCTGATTTATTTATTTGAATTACAGCCTCAGCTTCCCCATATACAGATTTTGAGAGAAATCAGTGGCTTGTGACTGTAGCCCTCAAGGACATGAATGAAGATCTGTTCCAGAAACAAAGACACTAGGAGGCCAGAGTCCAGCAACTACATTTACAATGAATTCAATTGGTAGCCCATTCTTTAAATAAATAAATAAATCTCTCTGCTTGCAAAAGATTCAAATTTTCATTATTTTAGTGGATCGTGTCTTTGCTCTAAATTTTATAAAATCCATAGGAGGGAGATCAAATTATATGAAGATGAGAGCTACAAGCAAAATCTATTTTACTTGTGACTTTCCTTTATAAACATTATCACCCACATAGGCTGTCATGGTGAACTTGAGAAGTCCTTTCCTCAGTACCACTTCCCAATTGCTTCATTGCTTTAGCTGAAGTTTTTCCTCTTGATGAACTAGAATGAACCAAATTTATTCACCATCTTACCTCATAAAGCTAGTTAGCTCTGGTAGCTGGACCTTTCCTGATGCTTAGACACCTGCAGAACTATGGGAGAAAAGGGTTTTGTTTGTTTGTTCATTTTTTAGGTAGGGTCTCCCTCTAACCCAGGCTGACCTGGAATTCACTATGTAGCCTCAGAGTGGCCTAGAACTCACAGTGATCCTCCTATCTCTGCCTCCCCAGTGCTGGGGGCAGCATGAAGATACACTCATTTAAATGCTATATAATCCATATAATACTAGTTACACTCATACCATAGAGCATGGTTTAGAAATCCTTTATATATTATATTAATGATATGTTTATTTTATTTGTGACAGTTTCATATATATGTATAATGTATTTTGGTCATATTCGCTCCTATTCCCTCTCCTTCCCCTCCCATTCATGCTAAACCCCCTTTTCCTCCCAATTAATCTCCTTCTAACTTTGTGGTTTAAATTAATTAATTAATTAGTTAATTTTTTGATCCAGTTAAAACAGGATTCCTTGCATGAGCATTGGGTGGGGAGTTGTTTCCTGGGGTATGGGAGACTAGCTAGTGGTTATCCACTGAAGAACATGACTCTCCCTCTCCCATCATATATTAATTGCTCCTCTGGGAGGAATAGGGTATCCTGAGGCCCTTTCACACCTATAATAGAATGTTGACAGGCTTGGCTGCCATGAGTCATGAGTGTAACAGAAGACAGTGTATACCATAGCCCTCTCACCCATTCTCCAACACTTCAACCTTTCTGCCCTCTCTTCCACAATGTTTATGAGCCTTGGAAGGGGAGGTATAGATGAATAAATATAAAAATTAAATATGTTGTTTACCAAATAACACAATTTTCATCAAAGGTTTTCTTTGTTCAAGTGCATATTATGTTGTGCCTCTAGACAGCTTGAAAAAAAAATAACGCATGCTCATTAAAGAACATGACAATATTGGCTTCCCTGAAATTTTCCTTCCTTATGTTGGCAAATCCACGTTTGCAGAAACACAATGACTATCAAGTGTGTGTCATTTGCAAAGCAAAGATAATTGGCAGAATTCGTGGATGAAATGTGATTAGTTGTGAAAGAGGGAAAGTGAGCCTCCAAGATATTCCCACAAACCCCTCCCTATTTCTACTATTATTCACTAACCATAAGAAAGCTGCTCTGTGCAGCAGACATGCTCATCTTCTGTGGTTTGCTTATCTAAAAAGGACACTTGCATTTGATCTCCACTTGCCATCTGGTTTGTAATTATATGTGACAAGATGACCACTCTGCTCAAAGAATCTTCACCTGTTTATTTCATTTTTTTTTGAAATTTTTGAACACACATATTGTTATTATCATGACACAATTAGAATATAATTTTATTTTCCTATTATATCTGAATTAGAGATTTAAACACAAAAGGCAATATATTTAATTGTTAATACAATTTTCAGATAAAAAGCAGACATTTCAGCCATAAAATGTGAGTTCCTTATAAAAGTACAATTATAGCAGTGCATGGTTATTTTCCAATATACGTGGAAAATTTTTAAAACAGATACTTAGGAAAATAGAAATGTATTTAGAAATGACTGAAATCACGACGACTTACATATCATAAGATTCAATCTTAAAATTATTGAAATGCTATGGTACATATAAATTGTAGATGTAAGATTATATTTTTAAAATTGCATTTTACCAATTTTTCCTTCTTTTTAAATAAGAAATACCATATTAACATATTTTCCTTCATTTATCAGAGATGGTTTCCTAGATACTGAACAAATGGAAAACATGATAATAAGAGCCGAAGTGATTTTTCTATCTTAACCCTTTTCCAGGCGAGCACAAAATCTGTTATTGCTTTAATGACGGGCCTCTTGTCTTGGCTGCGAGAGGACTGGTGTCCTGTCTTCTGGGAGGTGGTCACTGACACCATGGATCAGCTGGTGGCATCCGGAGTGGATTGTAATGCAGAACAAATGCGAACTGAATGCATGCCCTCCTCAGGTCCAGCCATCTCTGCTGCCACTAACAATTACAAAGGACAAGAACACAGACACTTGAGCAGTTGGAAGGCTTGACCCGGGCTCAGCAGCTCATTTGGCACCGCACTTATTCAATCCAGCACTGCCCGGTAATTTCCCCTCCATTGTTATCTGTGAGCATTTACACAGCCTCACCTTCATTATGTCCCCTGTTGCCAGCATTGCTGTTTGTCACAGCTATTGATTGCACTCAAACTGCAATTGACATGAATTGCTGGCGACTGTCCCCAGAATATCCTCTCTCCCTCTAACAGCTTGGTGGCTGGCTCCTGAGGACAAGCAGCCTTCAGGGATTGTCCCAAGGAAACCAAAGTGACTTTAAACAGCCTCTCCTTCACCCTAAGTGTACAGCTTGGCAGCCCCTGGCTTCCTAGATGCTAAGGCACCAAGGACCACAAGCGCATCTCCTGAACTCCAAAGAAGTCATGCTACCCAGTTGAAAATTGCCTCTTTGTCAAAAAGACTCATGGGAAGGTAGATGTCAAAATGCAATCCAAGGCTCAGGAAGCAGCGGTAGGAAGATTGCGAGTTCTAGATCAGCCTGGGCTACAGGGAGACCTTACCTTAAAAAAATGCAATAGGAATCTGGGGTGTTGATGTAGTGAGTAAAGCTGTCATAAGCCAGTTACCTTTCTATTCAGAGCAGAGAACAAGGTGAAAAGCCAGGACCCATACATAAGGTAATCATTGACCTTCCCACATGTGTCCTGGACACATGAACATATATATGTAATATACACATCAAAAGAGAAAACAACAAAAGCAATCAATAATATTAATTCAATTGTTTTGTAGCAACAGCAAAGGAGAACAGGTCGCCTCAGGGAGTGGCTTTGGAGGTGACATTTCACATAAGGAACTTTGCTGGAGATGAGTATGCATGTCCCTATGTGGCAGACACAGAGAACATTCTGGATGTCTCACGCATTGAGATGAGATCTGAATCCAGGGCTGCTTTCCTCTCAAACTCTTAACCCTATATTCTATCTAAACTCTCATACATACCTGGGAGAGATGGACCCATGCATTTTTCATAGAATATTCAGAATTATCTCCTTTACTTTGTTTCTGCATTTTTTCTTTACAATTATTTCTCCCATGGCATTTCATATTTATGTTAAAACAATACATATACTACAGAGAAAGAGCTTATGAAAACAGAGGCATGAATTAATAAAAATTCATTTTCTCTCATATCCCACCTAACTCTGGTCTAAAGATTTACCCTGGGAAGAGGAAATAGCAGCTAGACACTTATATGGTAATGAGAAAGTACCCAAAAATTAAGGAATGTGAATATGAAACCATCAGTGTATACAATGCTATGACTATTAAATATCCATCACTGGGGTCAAAATAATGACACTACATTACTGTATTTCTTATCATTATTAAGTAAATAGCTATACACCATTTCATAGGTGCCAGTCTTTTTTCTGACCCCAGGAAGTGGGTACAGATTTTTTTTGCTGCCTCTTTCAAGGAGCAAAATGAAGACAGAACACATAGCAAGTCCACCAGGCTCTGCCCTCTCTCAGCTGCTATTCTCACATAATGCTGGATCACCTTCCTGGGTCTGAGGTATGAGTCCATCCACTGAAAGCAGACTTGTAATATGTTTTGTGAGATTTATTTTCTGGTACCTCCATGCACATGTCCCTTATTCTGATAACTTTCAAAATGTAAACTCATTTCATCCTCACCATAATACTTTGAGGAAAAGCTGTTCCCCACAGTACATTAGACAAGCTCAGGGTCAGAGGGCCATAGTTCTTCAGGGGGGAAGTTTTTCAGCTGTAGAATTTTAAGGAATGGATTGATATAGAAATAATTTGGCAGAGCACTAAAAATATGAAGAAGAAAGCATGGTATTAAACTGTTAAAAAAAACCTCACCAGGACCTAGAAAGAACATTTTAGTCTCTGAACATGTTACAGGGACATCAGCATCTCTAGAATGATTATAAAGCTGAAGGTTTAAGCATTCTGACAGGGGCTTGCCAGAACTAAGCTGAGACAAATGGTTTTATGAGAGGATTGTGATGAGCTTCTTTGTTTCATTCTCAACCATGAGGGAGAAGGCCGAGAGCACCCCCACCCCTTGCTACATGGGTTGGCATTTGTCTTGTCATTTGCTTTACATGCAGTCACTGTGGTGTGATTCCTTCCACTGTAAGCGCTGAGCTGTCCTTACGTATATAGTGGGGGTAGCCATGTGGTGGTTGGTGCTGCTGTCTCTGCCAGCATTGTTTTTGCAGAAACAAATAGGGCGTAGTTTCTTTTCCTACTCTGTACTAGTGCTAAAAGCAAGAAATCTTTCTTCTATAACCAAGGTTTTGATTAGTAAGAGAACAATCTTTCATTCCATGAAATTTTGATATGTGCCCTGAATTTGCATGGGGCATGGACATACACAAACAAAGCCACCTCTGAGAATGGTAACACTGTCACACTATTATCAGCCATCTGTTTTAGTCCTGTGAGACCTTTATCACTAATGTTTTAGGCTACTCTTCATGGGAACCACATCCATGCGGATAAGAGATATGAAGTGTGTTGTACTCGTGGGGAAGTCTCCCAGCCCTGCTTTGATGGCCAGCTTTATTCATATCTAGCCTCCAAAAGACCAGACAGCTGTGAGAGACCTGTAATGAGGCTTTTCATCGACACTCCTGGAAGTCAGTCAAGCATATATCTCAGGGGAGGTCAGTGGATCTCTGGGAAAGCAACACCGCTGAGTCAGCTCCTAGTTTTGATTCTCACTCACAACATACAAACAGCCCATATTTATCTTCCCACTAGTATTTCCATAGTTTTTCAGCTTCCTCTTATGCTCAAAGTATGGAATTATAATGCAGGTTTTGAAATTAGTGTCATAAATGCCCAAGGATCAAGCCATTTAAACAACGCAACCACGTACCCATTCCTTTCTTTGTATATGAGCCAATGGAAAGAGGGAAGAAAAGGGTAAATAACCTTCTAGGGTTTCATCATATACACACAGCCTCTGTCTCAGAAATGGGAGAGCCAGGAAACCACAGGGGAAAACTTTAGTCATCAAAAGGGAGAAATTAAAATAAATTCATTACATCAGCCGATCCTAGTTTAAATAACAGAAATGTATTCCTGACTACCTCCCATCCCTTCCTTTCAGTTTATTACATTGATTAACATCCCAAACCATTAATTCCGTCTGTGTTTGGTTTCCTTCCCTTTTTCATGCTGTCACATAGCACTCTGGGGATATGACATCGTTGATTTGGAAAAATCACTGGTTTCCAAGAGAAGATTTGGAAAGGACAGGAGAAAAAATTAACTCATTGATCTGTGTTCATTTATAACAAAGTAACATCTCTGGTAAGCTTTGCATCAATGTACTTTTAAATAATGGTGATTCTTTAGGAATTTCTCAATGAAATATTAAAGGTTTATATTACAGGAACAAGCAAACAAGAGCATTTTAAATGCAAATGTAAGTAATTGAATCTATCCTGAATGTGGATAAAGATTATTTCATGCCATGATTTCTCATATCCTGCAAAATATTTAGTAGTAAAATACTATACTTGACTTTATCAAAAGGTCATAGTTATCTTTTATGATTCTGCACATTGACCCTGCCACTGGAAGAGACATCTCAAGAACACCATGAACCTGTGGAAGGAAATGGAATCAGCTGTTCCAATTAGCCCTGAGGAAAGATTGATGACTCAAGGTCACCCACAGTGCAGGGCTGATGGGCCCGTGCCTGCAGAATCCTTCAGTGGGAGGCTTCCCACATATGTGGGTCTTCACTCTGAATGCTTTTTGATGATTGTTAGCCAGCAATTAAGATTGGTATTCTGTGTATTGCAAAAAGACAGCAAACATCTTATTTGAGTTGATCATTCAGGGTCCATTCACAAAAATTAAGTAAATAAATAAAAATAAATAAATACATAAAACACTGTTTACTTGATCTTACTTGATCTATCTGATCTTTCTGTTGTAAAAAGTTTCCTCATGTTGTATATGAAGTTTTGGAAGGGTCAATATCTTTGACAACAAATTAGATATAAGATAGATGGAATAAGAATTTGAAGTTTGAATTTATAAGTGTAGGTAGGCCATTTTCTTTCCTACTTTCTTTCCTTCTTCCTGTCTTTCTTCTTCTTTGTTTTTAAGATAGAATTTCATGTAGCTCAGGCTGGCCTCAAACTCTCTATGCAGCTGAAGATGACCTTGAACTCCTCATCCTACCTACTCCATGAAAGTGTTAGAATCACAGGTACGTCCCATCACATGCAGTTTAGACAGGGCTGGGAATGGAACTAAGGGTCTTGTACACGTTCTGCCAACACTCTATCAACTGGTTTACATCTCCAGACTTTCCATGACTTTTCTTGATCTGTATTTTCTAAGCAGTATCCACTTCAACATTTTTAAAGAACTCAAAAAAGGAAGCTTTTCTTTTTAAAAATATTTTACTTATTTATTTATTTGCAAGCAAAGAGAGATAGAGAGAAGAGAGACAGACAGAAGAATGGGCATACCAGGGCCTCCAGCCTTTGTAATGATCTCCAGATGCATGCATCACTTTGTGCATCTGGCTTTAAATGGGTACTGGGGAATCAAACCTGGGTCGTTAGGCTTTGCAGGTAAGCACCTTAACCACTAAGTCATCTCTTCAGTCCCTAAAGTAGGTTATATTTTTAATTATTTAATTAGTTTTTTCAAGGTACAGTCTCTATCTAGCCCACCCTGACCTAGATCTCACTCTGTAGTCTCAGGCTGGCCTTGATTTCACAGAGATCACCCTACCTCTGCCTCCTAATCGATTGGATTAAAGATGTGTACCACCATGTCTGGCTAAGCTTTCTCTTGAAGATTGAAAACATACATTGAAAAATTAAAACCTATGCAACTTTCCCCAAGGCAATTTTTATATACTCAAATTTTTTTTTCTTCAGAACTCCTTTTGACTGCTCAGTAGCAGCCAACAGCACTTTGCAAATCTAGTTGCCATGTTCACTATGAAAACTGCTAAGTATGCATTTGGTGTTCTCAAACCATAGGCATGCCTGGGAGGAAAAAAACAAGAGAACAAAGGAAAAAAAAACAATTTTAGTAAGAGCATGGTAAAAGAGCATTTTCACATTCAAGATTCTTCTCTGCTCCCAGAGACCTTTCCACCGAACCTCCCCTCTTCATCAGCCTGCATCTACACACTTTGACGAAAATGTGAATAAGAATGCATTTGATATACCAGATGTTATCATGAAATATCATTCTGCAATACTTTTAGGTCTCATGCCCAAGTTCTTTGATGTGAGTTATTTAAATTTAAGAACAATGGCTAAAGATGAAAGAGTAAAATAGCCCTCTTCTACTATTTCTCTGTTAGTAAAAATAATAACTTAATGTCATGTATGATGATACAGCAAGTCAGCAAACATAAATATCCCAGGGAAACCTTTGTTCTGCTATTTTCCACCTAGTAAAATTGTTTGATAGGATGGGACTATTAACTAAAATTCTAATTGTAAACAAGTCATGTTTGTTATTTCAGTGTTCTGATTTGTTCTAGACTTCCAAAAGATACCAACCTTTACAGTTTAGAATATAGACATGATGATTTTAAGAATCAAAGTAGGTATTCATAAATGGCTTAAAGAATAAAGGAAATTATGTATATATAACACATATCATGCAGTTTTACTGCAGCATAAAGTATAATGAAATTATTTTATTTTTAGGAAAATGGAAGCAACTAGATATCATCATTTTAAGTGTAATAAGCCAGATCCACAAAGACAAGACAAATATCACAAAATTCTCTCATAAATAGAGGTCATGAGAAATGTAAAAAGGTAGCATATTAGGAATGTCGAAGTGTAAGACAGAAAAATACAGGCATTAACATAATCAAAAGACATATATGTGTGTATGTATAGAAATGTCATAAAGACTCCTTTGTTTGATTAATATGTACTTTTAAAAATAAATAAAAATATAGTCATTGTGAGATGATATTAAACATCAAGATTCTAGAATAAATATACATAGTTTTAGACCCAGGAACAAGTCCAATGGAAAGCATTTCATAATTGGAACTAAGGAACATCAACTTGGGTGAAACAATCTCAGCTGCATTGTTAAGCCTCATAATGCATTTACCTTGGCTTTCTCTGCCAAAAATTCAAGTTAGATCATATCTGATAGGCTACATAGTTTCTCTTGCATATACTTTTTGAATTACATTAGTATCATCTATCCAAGTCTTGTTTCTGCCACCATCCAGAATGGCTTCCATCGCCACATAAAAGTGTATTCTGAAGAACAAGCACCTTTGAATGGACAAGAGTTATAAATACTTGCTGGTGTATTTAGTAATAATGGAAGCCACAGTCAATATGACCAGCTCCTCTATGTATTTTTTTCTTCTATTTCACATAGACTTGCAGAAGTTCCCAAAATTGACTGGTCTCAGACTCTAAAATAAAAATCAGTAGAGCATAATGGTAAAATAACCAGGTCATAAAGTTAAAATGGCTCCAGAACAAGGCCTGACTGATAATCCGTATGGCTGTTGGTGAGTTTCTTTGTTTCCTTGATCCTCAGTGTTATCACCTATAGAATGAATATCTTTCAGGCTCTGCTTTCTAACACTTTATGGAAATTCAATGAGAATCACTACAACATTTAGTCATTGTCCTGTAATTTGGACACAGGAGACACTGTGGAGAATATTACAAAGTATCATGAAAAAAGCATTTATCCTCCAGGCTAAAGAGCCACACAGTGGTGATCTAGAAAAATGGCTTAATTGTCAAGAGATTGACACTGAGGAAACAAGAAAATTCATCATACAAAAATAACTGGAGGATTATTGGACTTAAAGAGCAATGGTAAAAAGCATATGGTGCTTTGAGGGAGTCTATATAAGGGCACCCAATTTGACCTTGATTATATATAATTCTTCCTTAGCACAAATGTGTCATTTGAGTATGAGGCCAGCACTGTCCCCTGCACCCCATCCTCTCCCAGGCCCTGTTTCTAGCCCTCATCAAGCTCTGTAGCTGATTGGCTCATACAGGGTTGTAGTTGGCTTTTTTGGCCAGCCTAGTTCCTCCTTGGATGCTCGCAGCTAGTTCTTTGTTCTGTGGGAAGGACAGGGACTAAGCACAGTTAGCACAGGACACATCAGTGCTGTCTCCTGATGGGCAAAGGGTTAGATTGGCTCCTGATCCTTATTCCTCTTCCAATTGCTCATCACCATCTCAGGCTGCCAGGCAGTGCTCAAGTGATCCAGGGAAAAGACAAAAAGCAAAAGACTCATCAGAAGGATGGCAGATGATCAAATTGCTCATTTTCAGCCCTGCTTGCAATAACAAAATGAAACATATTAGTAACCAAGCTTGAGTATAAATATCTGCCATTATGAGCCACTTTGTATGTGTGTGGGTGTGTGTGGGGGGTGCATTCAAGTGGTAATGAATATTTGTAGGTGTGTGGACATCCATGGGGTGGGAATTTCCACGTGTGTTTGCATGCATGTGAAAGCCAGAGCTTGATACTGAGTATCTATTTCTATCACTTTCTACCTTGTTTATTCAGACAAGTTATGGTGGTTTGAATGTATAAGGCCTCCCATAGCCTCATGTGTTTGTGATTAAGCCTTATATTCAATGCCTGGCTGGTAGAGCCTTAGGGAGGTGTGTCATTTGGGCAGGGCTGGGGGTGTTATTGTCCCTCTTGCCATTGAACTAGCTCACTCTTCTTCCTCAGATGCTGTGGACATGTGACACCCAGGTGTCTGCCCCTGCCATGCTTGCACTACCATGATAACCCCCTACCCCCTTGAAACTATAGGCTGGAATGAAACCTTTTCCTGCCATTAGCTCTTTATGGTCTTGTGTTTTGTCCCAGCAATGGAAAACTAACTGCTCTATAGGGTCTCCAACTAAATGCATGCAGAGTTTAACAATTTGCTTGTCAAATTCACCAGCAAGTCCCAGGGATTCTCCAGTGTCTAGTCCCACTCACACCTGGGATTATAGGTATGCACCACCACATCAGGCATTACATGGATGCTGAGGACCCGACATCAGGTATTCAAACTTGACAGGAAAGCCCTTTACCAACTAAGATATCTCCCTAGCTCCCCAATCACTTCTGTAACAACCACTGCTCCAAAAATGGGAGGCACCCGATTTTTTCACCCTGTCCTCACTCTAGGACCATCTACAATACACTATCACATTCAAGATAAATAAAAGACAGAAAGGGCATATATCTCTGCTAAGATAATGTTTGCATAGATTATCTACAAAATAAATAAATTGAGGAACTTCAAGAAATGCAAATATTTGCTGAGATTCTTTATCTCAACTGACTTTCAAATTGGAGTCAAAACTGTTTACATACAGATGTCAATTTTGTTACCCTACCTCATTAAAATAAGAAGAAAAATATAATTTAGAGATTCTGTTTCCTGATTGCTTTACTTCCTGACCTAGTAAATTATGAATTTATACACACACTCAGACACACACACACACACACACACACACACACACACACACAGATATGTGTGTGTGTCTCAGAGGCAGTGTCCTTGGCTTTGTGTGATGATGGGGTTATGAAAGGGCCCTTAATAAATTCCATCAGTCCAGCAGTGATGGGATGTTTACTTATACTGTTTTCCAAAATATCTTCTTTTGGTGACTCAACTTTGAAATGGGTTTTCTGTAGGCACATAAGTAGGGCAACTTTGGATGAAGTTAGGGCATTGAGTAGAACATGGAAGCTGAATTTCTGGATGCAATTAAAGCTCTCAGAAACTTGATGAGGCTTTGAGGAAAGGGCTGCCACTAGTTTGTCTATACATCCAAGTGACACATTTGTGACAAAGAAAGCATTTCTACAGTCAAGGCCAAGTTAGGTAATCACTTAGACTCATTCCCAGCATCCAATAGAAGTCGCCACTGCTCTTATAAGTACTGTAGTACTCGAATTATTTTGCCTAATGCACTTGCCCCTTTCTTCAAGTTCTATTCTATGTCTCTTTAGTTCATCACTGCTCAGTCCTGGGGCCTCAAAAAGACCTAATTTTTGCATGGTATACTGGGATAATTCACCACAGTATTTGCTATACTCAAAGAATTGTGCAAGGGCAGACAAGGTGTCTCAATTGGTGAAGTTCTTGCATCACAAACATGATGATTTGAGTTGGGACCCAAGAACCCATGTAAATAGCTGGGTGTGGTAGTAAGGCCTATAATCCAGTGATGAAGACTGGGGACACCTGGGGCTCACTGGATAGCCAGTCTGGCAGCATTGGTGAGCTCTACTTACAGCAAGAGACCTTGTCTCAAGAAGAAAGTGGATAGTGATTGGGAAATACAACTGATGAGGACTTCTGGCCTCTACAGACCCATTCACGTGCACCTACACACACACACACACACACACACACACACACACACACACACATATGCATGCATGCACACACACACATACACATACACACACCGCAAACATGTACCCATGCAAAAATGAAAGCAAGCTACAGTACAAACTCGGAATATCATAGTGATTCTTGTTGAATTTCCACAAAAATATCAATGTATTTTATAATATACTTTGTAGGTGAGCTACAATTTTTTCAACATTCACGAAAAATTATCAGTAGCATTAAATCATATTGATGGTGGAACAGAATTGTTGAGCCAGCCCAGAAGAGAGAAGCTGGTGTGATTGATATCATCAGTCTGAAATGAGCCAGGGATTTAAATTTTCTAAAAGGAAAATAGCCAGACATGGTGATACACACCTTTAATCCCAGCACTTGGGAGGCCCATTCCAGGTCAGCCTGAGCTGGAGCAGATCCTATCTCAAAAAAGCATAAATAAATAAATAAATTGTCTCTTGGAGTCCTGCCTGGAAGATTCTCTTAAGGTTATTGGCTGGATAGATTTAATAAATAATCATAAAGTGACTACTATGTGCCAGTTTCTGTTTATACTATTTTAAAAGTATGAATGAACCCATGAAGTTTCATCCATTTCTATGTCCACTTTACAGATGAGGAAACTGAGGCATAACTAAAGCAAATAGCCCAAAATCATTGTGGTTGAGTTTCAGATTTGAAATCAAACATCGCTGTCTACCTGTTAATGAAAACTGAATGATGATCCATCAGCTCACTATGTAGCAACACATGGATCTTTTTTTTCTTTTTTTGAATAAATTTATTTATTGTTAATAATTTGATACATTGCATGAGCAAGTCTTGTGATGATATCCCCATTTCCCTTCTCCCTGTCCTCAACATGCTGGGGGCCCTCCTCTTAATCACACCCAGTGTTCCCTACGAAATTACTTTTTCTTGTGTAAGTAAAATAAGCTGGAAATGTTAGGATCTCTAAGAAGCTGGAAGAGAATGTGCTTATATCTGGTTTATATCAACCATTTCTGTGGAAATTTAAGGTGAATGTTTGTCAAACCATTATGATCACTAATAGTTCGTAAGAGTTAAATATAAGATGCATTCTTGATTGCTGGATTATATTCCTTTTTACATTTTATGTTAACATTTTATAATACTGTAAGTCCAGTCTCAAAATCTTGCATGTCCATGGGACTTTTTAAAACTATTTCAATTGGCAATCCCCTCCTCCTAAATGTTACTTTTTTAATCTAGATTTTATATTTAGCTTTAAATTAGAAATAGGATATTTCTCCCCCCCTCCTTCCCACCCTCTCTCTTCTGCCTCCCTCCTTGCTCTGGCTTCTCTTCCTCCCTCTCCTCCTTCTATTCTTCCTCACTCCCTCCCTCCTTCCCTTTCAACCTCACTCTTCTTTTCTCTCTCCTTCTCTTCCTACCTCGCTCAAATAAATAAAATGACCCAGAAAGCCCTGTCGTTCTCTGTACAATTCAAATGAAAATGCTAGCACCTGTCTTTATGCAGTATTTCTCTTTGGCAAAGGAAAGAGCTTGGGGATATAAAAAGGGTGCTGTAGGTGGGCACTAATCAAAACAACAAGCAAACAGTCAACCCTACAGTTTCTGAGAAATGAAATAAATACTCCCCAAAGAGGTTGTCTCTTGGGGAATTGCTAATCTGAGTCCCTCTCTGAGGAAGTGAATTCCCCACTGGGAGAGTTCTTTCCCCCTCCACACAATGAACGTTCTCATTAACTAGTTAAAACTGCTGGGTTTGGGAATTCGGCCCATGCCTCTTTCTGAGCTTAAGGCTTAAGAACTGGTTGCTCTCAGAAGCTTCCCGATCCCAGCTCGGGTTGATGGAGTTTGCCCTCAGTAAACCGCGCGGAGAGCTGAGCTTCTCGCGGATAAAGCAGCCCGGAGTCTTTGTGGATCCCTCCTCTCCCTCCTCTCCATCCGTCCAAATGGAAGCTGAGTTTGCAAGCTGGCCGGGGCGGCGGGGCCGGCGTGCTGATGTCAGCGGAGAAGACAGTTGTGATTGGATCTAATTAGACTTTGCGGCAGCAAATAGACGTGCTCCCTGCGTGATTGGCTTCAAAGTGACTGGTGCCAAACAACTAGCCCAGGCGCAAAAGTATCCGCGGTGCTCAGGGAGCCCAGATGAAGAGGAGAGCTGGGGCGCTTGGGACAGGCGGGCAGACCTGGCCGGAGGGGAGATCGGGCTTGCCAGCTCCCCTCTGAGGGTCTCAGCCCTGCTGGCACCCAGTGACCAGGGACATTAGAGCGCGCTGCTTCGTCCTAGAAAAGAAAAAAAAAAAAAAAGTGAGTCTGCTCCTGGATTTGCAAAAGCAGAAACATCCGTGGCGGCCCGGTGGCCGAGGCAACAAGAGCTGAGAAAGGTGAATTTAGAGGACCCACTCCTGTCGGGGTCTGGCGGCTGGGGTCAGCCATGGCATCGGTCCTGGGGAGCGGCCGAGGGTCAGGAGGGCTCAGTAGTCAACTCAAGTGCAAGTGCAAGAGGAGGAGGAGGAGGCGGTCCAAGAGGAAAGGTAAGAGGCTCTGCCGGCCACCGGCTGTGCCTGAGCTGTGCGTGCGCTCTGTGCCCGCTGCAACTCTCCTGTCTCCCCGCTCCTGGCGACCTGGGGGTCTGCTTGCTTCCCAGGAGCCTGACTTTACCATGCTGGTCGGGGTGTCCTCGCACAGTAGGACACTTGTCAGCTAAGTGCTTTTGGAAACAGCCCGCGGCTTCTTCAAGCCAAAGTGGGCAGTGAGGGAGCCAAAGCGAAGGGAGCCAGGGAGGTGGCCAGGAGCTTCTAACTGGACGGATGCTCCCATTTCTGGGTACCACAGTCCCCATGCTACACCAGAGGCTGGCACTGTCTTAGACCCTCCTGGAAGCCACACTCTCCCAGAGTGCCAAAAGAAACAATCATTTAAGCCAACATACATAAAAGACAAGGGAATGAGCATCCAAATTGTCTCAGAGGACGTGGGGGGAAAAAAACCTGACAATCACCTTCCCAAATTGGTGGGCAGTTTTTACTTAGTGAGGTCTCTCTTGGTTTTGTAAACATTAGGATAT
This sequence comes from Zapus hudsonius, assembly GCA_004024765.1. Classification (NCBI taxonomy): domain Eukaryota; kingdom Metazoa; phylum Chordata; class Mammalia; order Rodentia; family Dipodidae; genus Zapus; species Zapus hudsonius. The sequence continues at coordinate 21,933 of PVHP010000230.1, forward strand.
AGAGAAAGCACAGGGCTCGACCTTGGAGGTAAAAAAGAAAAAAAAGCAGAAATCGCCACACACACACACACACACACACACACACACACACACACACACACACACACGAAAAGAAGTGAGTGCTATATCTTGTTAGAGGGAAGAGAGGAGATCTTGTGAACCAGAAAAGAAGGAAAAGCAACCAAATGACAGGTTGCTCCTGACAAACTCATGCTGTGCCTTGTTACTGATGTTCTTGGAAGTCAGTCGTTTTCACTGAAGTTACTCAATGTCATCACAAGCCTAAGGCTTCTACACAGGGCTTGTATATAATTAGCAATTGCTCCAATATAAGAGGCGGTGCCCTAGAGTGTTTCTCAGTATTTGTACATTCCACAGAATGATTAAAATAGTTATTGGAATGCTGCCTCTTCTTTCTCAGAGAGGAACTTGGGGTAATGTTTCTTACCTGATTGTAAGTGTGCTAGACAAAGTTCAGACCATCATTATTAAAAATGTGTGTGTGTGTTTTAAGTGAGCATAATGTCACACAGAACAGTTGAAAAGGACATGACTTCGAGGTATTAGATTTTCCAGCATTCATGCAGGATGCCTGGTCAGATACTGTTGAGCATTTACTTCTTCCCAGGGGAATCTTCATCTTTTTAATAACCTAAGATAAGTTCCTGCCAGATTGTCTGCTAACTGCTCTCTAACAGTCCCCAAGTCCATGATTACTCCTAATAATAGAAATTAGCAATCAGTGTGAAGACAGATGTCAATAACAAACAGTCACTAATTATGATCACATATCAAGACCACTGGGAGCAAAAAGAGCCCGGCATTTTCCTTAAAATGCTCTACCGCCTTGAGTTTTGGTAGAAGGAGATTTGTAAGTCTACATTAGCCCTTAAACAGCTACATCATATGCTTGATATTCACTTTGCTACTCAAAAATATTCTCAAACTCACTCGGTTTCTTCAGAGTGAATACCAGCAAAGTGCCATTGCTAATCAGAAAAGCATGGCTTTCAATAATGAATTTTAAAAAGAAGCGAAACTTAAGACTTTACAATTCAAGTGCTTATTTTCTCCAATATATTTAGTCTGACTATCTTTTTTTAAGTATAATCTTTCCAATAATGCAATATATAGAAATGTAAACCAGTGAAAATTCATAGCTTTCTTCATTTACTTTACCGTTAAGTGTCAGGCATACCTTAGTGATAATTTGTTTTGAGTGGAAATAAAAATAAACTTGAAGGGTCTTTTATTTTGCTATAAACAACTATAACAATTAAAAGATAACTTTTAGAGGAAATATATGTATTCTTAGTAATTTTGACTATATCAAGTTTCTAAATTTTCATAGCCAAACATTGAAGTAGAAAAAAGCAATCAAGATGCATATGCCAATTTTCTTTTTTGGGGTAGATTTGTATGTGGGTGACATTTGCTATGTCGCCTGCCAACAGCTACCATGGTAGGAAAGTCAAATCAAATTGTTAAATATTAGCTTTTAAGTTAACAATGTAGGCATGTATGCTGTAATTAAAGGAAAAGTCATAGGAAACATTAATTATGTACATTTCCTAGGAACCACAGAAGTTTAGATACAATCCCTTGTTATGACAGATTCCTGCTTTTCTGTTCCAGGAAGAAAAATGGGAAGTCTAAATTTTGTCTTAATAATCATGCATCTCTTCCAAAATTGAATAGAATAGCATCAATTTGTAAGCTTATCTAAATTGAAATCTTTGGCACAAATTTTAAATCCATGCTGTTAAGGAATTCTAGTAAGGTTGTACTGAGTAGTAATGGCATATGTTGATTTTTAACACATGTTAAGGACTTTTTCTTATAAGTGAGTAAATATAATTAAGACAAATGTTAATCTCTTACTGTGATGCATGTATTTCTAGCTAGTCTAACAAACAAGCTCTTTTGTTTGATGATGTGTTATAGCCTCTAGTTTGTTAGAGTTGGAAAATACCTTTTACACATAGACTTGAGGTGGGTCTTTGGGATGATACACTTTTTATAATGTTAACAATATATGATCTGAGCTAACAAATTTTACTGCAGCCTAAATGGTAATGATAGAAAGATGCTTTCATCATTTTTAAATGAAATCCATTATCCTGGGGCGGGGGAAGTACTTTAGTGAACAAGGTAGATTTTGGTCAAAATACCACATAGGTTTTGAACACACCTTTATAATCCAGAGAGAGAAAGAGAGAGAGAGAGAGAGAGAGAGAGAGAGAGAGAGAGAGAGAGAGAGAGAGAGAGAGAGACAGAGAGAGACAGAGAGAGACAGAGAGACAGAGAGACAGAGAGAGAGAGAGCACAGAAAATATGACTTTCAGGGATTAATTAGCAGGAGCCTGCATTTTTTCCCAGATAAACTTTAAAGAAGATTCTTAGAATAAATCTCCCGATTTACCAATCTCACGTCTGTTGTTTTATTGCAAACACGTATGTCTCTGCTTATTTTTCATATGTCAATTTTTAGAGTTTTCTTTTAGAGATTATTTGTGTTATTTGCAAATGATTTACATTTCCTATAAAAATGAGAAGTGTGAAGTTCTAAAGACAAGCAACTAAAAGTATACCTGAGGACAAGCAAAATACCTTTATGACAAAGCAATGTCTACATCCCAGTTAACATGTGAGACATATTAGTTTATCCTCATATTTCATCTAGAGACTTTCAGAAAATACTTGTAACTACCTAAACATTAATTACCCATAGTGAGAATAAAGGGGTGGCACAGAATTTTGTAATTCTTCATAGAATTATACAAGATGACCATAAGTAGCTTCATTTACTATGTTTTTATAAAGGATAATTCTTATATTAAAAATAAATATGTGCAAATATTGTAAAAGTGTACATTTTAACCCAAAAGGCTAATGTTATAGATTTAAGGTTTTTTTTCCATTATTAACATCAACTCAGATAATCTAGCCAGCAGAACTCATCGAGAAGAGTGGACTACATAGAAATAAATCACTTTAAATGTATCAATTAATATCTAGAACACAGAAAAACATCAGGAGAGTATGTCTGAGGAATCCTATAAATACATTTTTATTTATTGAAATGGCTTGTATTTCCCATTTTGTATATATTTTTCCTTAAAGATGCAATGCATTGGCATAAGGTACATTTATTAAACAAAATATTTAATAACGTGACCCATTACTTTATGCAATGCATAAAATAAATGAATTTTCTTGAAATTAAAATAATAACCTTCTTCAAAGCAAACACATTTGGAAACAGTTTGGGAGCTGATACACATGCAGTTGGTTCTACAAGGTAAACTGCAGGATGCAGTTTTAAAGGACGTGTATTCATCATCCCTACACTAGAAAATGAAGGATCCCAAATCAAATGCTATACAAACCGCCCTTTGGCAGATCAGTTAAGTTGAATTTTCACATAGGTGCATGACATGTCTTTCTTTGGGTGATTTGATGACAGAATAAGTTGTTCGGAAATGTTGGTGTTTCTCTGGGTGGCAGGTTGCTTGTTCTGAGCTTTATAGAACTGGAACTGAATTTTGGAAGCACCTATGCGAGGTAGCCTTGTAAAAGTAAAGTGATGAGTCTCCGGAAGGTAGCGGAGGATGTAGCTGGCTGCTCAACGCCGTGAAATGCAAATAAAAAGTTGGCAAAAGGAGCAGAGTAAGGGGAGCAGATGGATGGCAGACGCAGGCTTGTTGGGAAATGAAATTCCATGAAAAATTAATGAAATAGAAAGATTGTGCTGTGGATGAGGCTACAGCGGCCGGCCGTGTGCTTCTCTATCCCCCCCGCAATGCCTTGGTAATCCCTGACATTGTCACTCGGGCTGCTAAGAGAACACAGCCGCCTGTACCAACTGCTCTTATCTCACTTGCTGACAGCTCAAGAGGAAGGACTGGATTTCGTGATAAAATCAAATTGATTAAACCAACCGTTAGCCAGCATCTAATTGTGCGAGCCCTTTCTTTTTTTGTGATTCATCTATTTTTAAAATGTATTAGTGCCTCTGGTTTCTAGTGACCCATGTAATAACAGTAATTTGCAATTGCTTCAAGGGCATTAGATATGTTGAGTGAACTTAAATTTAGAATAAAAATATGAGACTCATATATCCATATCTAAATAACAGTGATTGGATTATGGTAGAAAAGTCATCCCAGAAAAGTGTTAAATAAGGAAACACGGAACAGGAGACTTTAATTTTTGAGGCATGGAAAGGTATTTTGTGCACTGAAAGCACTGAGTGCTTAATTTTAAAACTGTTTGTATAAATAACTGATATATATGCAGTTATGTATATGACTGTATATATGTATGCATGTGTATGTACAGTAATGACACATGAAACTGGTTTATATGTTCATGCTTTGTTTTCTAAAATGCTGAAAAATGAATGAAAGTATTTTTGTAGCCAGAACAGTCTTAAACTACTCCAAAAATGAAAAGTACTTATTTTCTTTGATGTTAATCATTTAAAAATATTATTTCTGAATAGGTATTCCTTTCATAATTTGGGGTCATCATACTTTAAAACAAGATATGTAAAAGTGTAAGTTTTCATACCCTAAATCAAAATTTTAAAAGCTCTTAGCCATTTTGAAACTGAGAAAAGTCACTTGCTAAGTGAATTAAAATAAGCACGAATGAATGTCCTCTACAAAATATCCCAACGAAGGAGTGTTAACATTCCTTCCATGTGGTTATATGAAAATACAGAAAAATGAAGAGAAAAAAAGAGGTGAACAACACAACACAGGTTCACTGGCTGATGCTGTCAAAATCCTGATTCATGCTGATGGATATTCATAGGTAGGATGAATGCAAAGGAACCTCAATTTTTATAATTAAATGATTTTCCTTGATGCCTATATATATATGCTGTAAATAAATGATTATGCAAAGATAATTGTTTATTCCTAGCTACTAAAATACTATAACTTACTTATTAACATACTAATATCAAATAAAGAGATATTGTTTTAAAGGAGTGAAGAAAAAAGTTCCTTTAAAATTTTTGGTTCACATACATTGGTATTATCTTTAGAGATCTTAGCAGAAATGTACCTTTAAACATTTACAAACTTATAGTGAGAACTATTTTTCTACTTGTATACAGTAGAAATTTTTCTTCCTGAGTACAAAGACATCCTTATTTGGTAATTAATGTACAGATTTTCCTTTCTTTTAAAATTCATTTAGAATGACTGAAGGTCAATTACATCTGATTTCTTGGCTTACTTTGTTTAAGCAATATGACGGGAAACCTAACTCTGAACACTAAATCTGCAATTGAAAATTTATTAGTAAATCCAGTTGCCCAAAAATCATAACTAAGATTACCTACTTAGAAGTAGATCTGTGTGGCTCTTAAGAGAAATTTAGTTTTTCCAAAATAAATTGACCACTTACAGATACAGTGGACTTTATATGAAGAATAATATATATTTGAAAATAGTTAATTCAAATCACCTGGGTCCTCAGTATAGACTGAGGATATATGAAGGACAGCAAAATTATTACATTTTATTTTATTTATGGGAAACAAATACAATTAGTTTTTGGTTAGAAAATAGCTAGTAAAGACTCCACTTCCTTTGTGTTATAAAATATAAATTCATTACAATTCACTGTCATATATTTCTAATTATGAAAATTGCTGATAGGTAATGCTAATTTTTTATCTCAGAAACACCAAACAAGTCATATAAATGTTCCGTTTATATAAAGGAGATAATATGATGCTTAGTTAAGGAATATCTGATGAATGCAACATTTCTATAAACAAAGGAAAACAGTACTTGTGTTTAAGATAGATGAATGCAATATAAATGCCCAAGTAACTTTGAGATTTTAAGTTAATGTTATTTAGATCTCTTAGAGGTGAAAATTGAAACCTATTTTGAGCCAAGTACACTTAAAATTATAAGATTTAAGGTGACTTCATGGATCTGATTCTAATGTACAGAGCAATTAGAAACATCATGTTTGCCTAACTACTCATTCATTCCCAACATGAATATTCACCCTAGCTGAAGCTTTCCCACTTCTTATGAGACCAAAATCTCTTGAAGGTAAGAAAGGAAAATCAACAATATGGATGGAAATGTGGAATAAGCAGGCATTATTTTTAGTGTAAGTATTTGTTTCCATCATGCCAATGTGGCTGTAAGTATTCCACTGAACATTTTTCAATTAGTGTCAACATAGAATCCATTCATATCACAGACCAAGGTTTCTTCTGGCAGCTGTTGTTTGTCCATTCATAATAAATAAAACTAATACTGATTTAAATATATTCATCAACTCTCTTTTCTGAGTTCTTGAATAGATACACTGAATCATAAGTTTAAATGAGAGTGTAACACTTTTAAATAAATTTGCACATAATGGAAAGTATTCCTTTAAATATCTTACACATGATGTGCTTTGGAGAATTTTATAGATTTAATTAATCTTTGCTGCTCCATTTATTTGAGATGAAATCCCTCATTCTTGTTTCCTACTGCCTCGTCATTTTGTAATGTCTTACAAGATTTCTCAAATCTGCCTTCAAATGTGGTGTTAAAATAAAACAGGGGAATAGGGAATTAGTTCTTTTCATTTTTTTTTCATTTTGTATTGTGAAATAGTAACCCAGTAAAATCCCTTCTTAGGGTTCAAAAGAAACAAAGTGGTGAAGCAAAACTTGGGACTCATGGTAAGCTTGATGAGGGTATATACCTAAGACCCTATCATTGGTTTAAAAAGAGATTGTACTAGTCAAAAATCCACTGGAAATACACACGTTACTTCTTTTGACAAAAGTAACATTTCCTAATAGTTTAATCACATTTAGAAGACTATAATTTGATAAACATGACAGAAATGTCAGCAAAATAGATTTTGACCTCCTCCAAACCCCAAGTCTGGCTGGGTTCACTCATCCCTGACTATAACAGATGCTGCACTCACATTAGGCTGTAAAAATAGCTATGATCTTAAAGGAAAAGCCCCTCTTGACAGTAGGATGTGCTGAAGTCTAGGTACTGAGAAATCAAATGGAAATTGTTCCATGGTCTCAGACATGATCTGATATGCACATTTTTTTTAAAAAATATTTTTCCTATTTGGGAGATGAACAAAAGATTATTGAAAAGCAATACCTTTACTATTCCTTAGGTGAACAAAAGCATTGATCATCCAACATAACTATAGGCACGAGGATATTTTATTCATGTTTTAAATATAAATAATACTACTAGACTTGAAAGTTTTTGAAGGACTCTCTGAATTTTAATAGAATTATAAGGAAAGTGACTTTTTATTCAAAAGCATAGGGTGAAAAGAGAAATTTTATGAATTTAAACAATTCTATGTTTCTAATTTTCTCTCTAAAGGAGATAACATATTATTATAGAAACTAGGTCCCTAGGAAAAAACAGTAGAGTGTGCCTAGCATTCAAAAAATGAGATAATAGCAAGGGAAGTACACTAAGTTTGACAACCCTTAAAAGATAGTAACTCAGAGCAAATGATGGATGTATGTACCTTTGATGTATGGTAACATATTACTTCAATATTGGTACACTGCTCAACTCTGGGGAACTGCAATGCAGATGGGTAGATATTCAGAATTCATCAAAACTGAGAGATATGCTTACTTATATCATTAGGTGGAAAAGTTCATTTTTAAGACTAACAACTTTGAGTGTTCAAATAATTTTATATAATCAGTATAGATTTTATTCTACTTATTCATGTCTGGGAAATTAAATCATGACATGGGCTTTTGTTTGGAGCTAATGAATAGAATTCAAGTCATTAAATTGTGCAATTGGATGCTTTGTGGATTCCTAATATATGTGTGTATTATGTGGTAATGGTAGGCTTGAGATTTAAAAAATGCATAAGCACTTATTGAAATACGGAATCGTGAAATGTTAAAAAGATTCTTCGATTTGGAACAGCAGTAGTCTAATGGGACTATTGAAAGGAATCATACACCAAAATGATCTTGGCTAAACTTGTGAGAGCACAGATTCTTTAAATAGAGTGGGGAAAGATTTTCTTTTGTGGCATTTTATAATATTTAGGAAAAGTATTAATTGCTTAAGTGTAAACATTCTGAGACATGATCAATTCAAATTTCACCATATCTCTCATAAAGTAAAATAAATCTTTTTTGCATTTTCCACAAATAAAAATTAGTCCATCTTACATCATATAATAAGAAACAGCAACCAAATATGTACAAAGGGGTTTTAAAAGAGGTAGGACAGACGGAGGGAATGAGTTTAAGAGTCTCTTTTCTTAAGCCTAATTTAAGTTCATTTCTCCTGTCTTTTATCTTATGAGGCTTTCAATACAGAACAGACAGAATTGAAAAAGACGAGGCATGTGTGATTCTGCTGTTTGTAATTTTGTCTTTGAGATGTATGTGTATTCAGGTAAGAACAATATTGAATATGATTTTTACTTATCTATTTATTCATCTGTAGATATTTCTCTGATCTTGTCTATGGGTTAAGCAAGAGTATACATACTGCAGAGACCCAACATAAAGAATTTGCTATTGTCCTTTTCTCTGGGTTTATATTGTGCATGAGAAGAGACAGGGGCACATATGAAATAAAAACAAGGAGTGAAAAAGCCTATGATAATACCATAGGATGTTAGGTTTTCTGTTAATTTTATAAATACTATGCTTCTCAACATATATTGTATTTTTGTATCTAAATGTCCTTATCTAACATTGTACCATGTTCAATGAATATCCGTTCATTGCATGTAACATTGTACCATGTTCAATGAGTATCTATAATGAAAAAAATAATAAAAATATGAAGTAGAGTTAGTTTTTTTACTTACAAAATGGGTATATATTGTATTTCTTTAATTATTTCAAATAAAACACTATGAAAATAGAAACTCCTGATTTGAACATTTTTATTTCTTTTACCATGTCAAACCATAATAGCTACTCAATTAAAAGCTACTGGAAACATTTATTTCATTTCTAGAATAGCAAGCTTTTAAAAGAAATAATCAGATGACTGTAGTAGAAGAGAACATTTTTCTACTGAGATTGTGTATAGATCTTATGAGCTATAGCAGCTTATAGAAGGGAGAAGTCAATGAGGGGTTAGTATATTGAGATGACATCTATAAACCATCTTTGGGATAATGAAATCAAGGAGAGAAAAGACTTCAGATCTTGGATGTGTGAAACTATCTGTAAGTTTGAATGGGGATTGTTGATATTGTCTTTCTTGTTACTTCTTAAAGATAAATATCCTGCCACGCATCTTTTCATTTCCCCAAATTATGTGGTGATCATTTCCTTGCTCACTATTAATACACATTCCTTGTAGAATTAACTCTCCAATGTAGGCTGTGTATTTACAAGCAGTATCGTCTCATTTATTTTTACCACAAAGTGATGCAAATTGGACTTTATCCATTCAGCAAGCATTTATTGAACACCTTTATTAGTCGTATACTAAATGGTAATTAAACAGTATAAGAAGCTCTTAAAATACTTAAAATAACCAGAAATCTAATCCATGGCTGGTTCTGCCTTTTCTGTCATCTATGTGAAAAAGATAATTTACAAAACTCCCCTTTTGAAGTGTGGAGGGCACACTTCTATTGCTTGCCATACTAGTCTACACTGATTGTCAGGTTCACTGCTCATTGAAATTTTACATGCAAGAAATGAAGTGAAACCTTCAGACCCAGCAAACTCAAAAGAGCCTTACTCCTTTCTCAGGAAGGCAGCCTTCTAAGACAGGTGCCCTAGCTGCCACACTGGAAGTAGATCTCCCAGTCCTTCCTGCTCAGATATTGGATATTTCTGAAGGAAGCCCTCATGGATGGGCAACTGTTCCTTCCATGTCCCTTATTAATAAATAGTGCCTCAACTTCCTTCTCTAGGAGGTTCAGGTACTGGGCAACCCTCAGCCCTTATCCCCACTAAGGGTGAGAAAGAGCATCGGCATATGTATAACATAAAGGCCTGGCTTAAAGCCAAACAAAGTAACTTAAATTACATTTAAATTGCATGCTCTTACTTGTAATATAGCCAGGAAATTTTTGTGACCAAGGGCAGTATCTCTTTGCCTAGAGATCCTTTAAAGTAGGGTGTACATTCATCTCTCTAAAGTGGAAGTAGATTTTATTATATTATCAGAGAATGTGTTTCCACACCCACATGCATTCCAAATTGCAGATATGTGAAAAAGATGACAGCCACTGTCTCTTGTTTGAATCACATTTATCTGTGATTTATCTATCTATATGTAATCTCTCATCTCTTTCTCCACCTTCTTCATATGATCTAAGCAAGAGATATATATAGATCCTACACCCACAATGTAGCAGAAGATAAAATCCCTCAGCAGTTCCTACATACTTGACTTGCTCACTTTTGGCCACAGTAACCCTGATTACAGTAGTTACGCATGGGTACTGATTCATATTTGGGCTTGATAGCATTTCAAAACTTGAACATCAATGAAGCCAAACTTACAAAGTGATTAAGTTGAAATCACATGTTGGATTGAATGCTATTTTTACATATTTATCCATGACAATCTATACATTTTTTCACAGTAGAATTCAGGAATCAGCACCCGTGCCTCTTGACTATGAAAGTATTTTATCTTAAATCCAGTGTGGTTAAGGAAATGGTCCTTAGCTATTCTCACTCTTGTTCCTGTTCTAACTGACATATTCCTTCAGTGGTTCCCTAAGATGGCTTCACAAATGTCCCTCCACCACAAAGATATACTTTATTGTATCAGAGTTCTTTGTTTGTCTTTGTGTGTGTTTGTGCCTGGGGATGTGTTTGCTTATACTTGTGTGTGTGCGCGTGCGTGCGTGTGTGTGTGTGTGTGTGTGTGTGTGTGTGTGTGTGTGTGTGTGTGCACGTGCCATAGTATTCCTGTGGAAATCAGAGGACAACTTCTGGAGTCAGTCCTCACCTTTCACTTAGTTTAAGGCAGAATATTGTATTATTTTACTCTTGTACTTGACAGACTAGCTGATCTGAAAGCTATCCGGAAGTCTACTGCCTTTGTGTCTCATCTCATCCTAGGTGCACTTGGATTTCAGATGCACACTGCTGTGACTAGCTCTTTGAGTGTTCTGTGCATCTGAATTCAGGTCATCAAACTTGGTCACAAATGCTTTTATCCCCTGGGCCATCTCCTCAGCCATTTAAGGGTTCTTAGCACCATCTAAACATAAAAGGGGATGCAAATTTCAGATGTGAATGCCATGGTTCTCTTCCATACTAAAGCATGTTCTTCTATGGGATCTTTTTGGTGTTGCCTTGGGAAAGCCACTCTCTTTGCATTATACTGGGTTTATCATCTTTTTCTGGTCCATAGAAACCAATTGAATTATTAAAGCAATAATGTGTGATTTATTTAAATGTATCTTTGCAAGAAGGTCTATCTAGTCTGGGTATATTTCAGAAAGAGATTTCACACTTGATAAAAGCAAACAGAAAAATAAAAAGGAATAAATAGAAAAAATAAAATGTGAGGTAAATGAAAATAAATAAAGAGAAGTGATTATCCGGTATTATCAAGACATGGTCTGGATCATAAGCTTCAGTTTACTCACAACACAGATTAAAGAATGTTAAGTAAAAATTCATGAAATTAAATGTCTCTATTTTACAAAATGTTAAACTAGCCATAAAGGACAATGCAGAAAACCAGCATCCCAAAACACCACTTTACTTAAGGCTTTATCCTTATGGCAATTCACTGCATTATCCAAATATAAATTGTTGACATCATTGATGCCCAGGCCAGCATAATGCCCACTTGGTCCTGAAGCAACATGAACTAAAACATTTACAATTTATCTAAGATGTACACTGTCCAAAGATTAGGACACATTATCTCATTTATTCCTCTCACAAAAAGAGCATACAAAGATTAAGACACGTTCTGAATTCACACATCCAAGAAGCAGCCATATCATGGCTGCTTTTGGCCTTGTGCTAACAACACTATTCCTCAACAAAGGTTGTACTGCTGATCATCCTGAGTTAAGTACTGCTCTCACACAAAGGATTAAAGGAGTGAGAGTTCCCTACCTTTTATATGGAATTTACAAACAAATGACTTCTTTCATTATGCTCTTTTATTACTCTATGGGATCCCTAACTTTGTCAACACCTCAAGATACTATTGGTGTTCCCAGAATAAGAATCACCTTTCAACTTGTTGCTTCTGTCCCGTGTCCCTTGTCAGATCCTCCAGGTGATATGCAGAGAGGAAAGCTCAATGGGTGTTGACACACCTATCATCTTTGGGGTACTATATACTATAGAGTTGCTTTAGGGTTTTTGATGCACTCATCAGCTGGGAATGAAGATAAATATTTGTCCTGATGTCTCAGAGTGTCATGGTCAGACACACACCTCTGGGATGATCCTCCAAACCAGGCACAGTTATAGGAGAAAGGATTTTGTGAAGCTACAGATCCAGAGAAAGTTCCATAATGGTGAAAGAGTCATGGGTCAAAGCAGAAAGAAAAGCATCACCAACACCACACACACAGAACAGCAAGTGGAGTTTTTCTCCCCCTTTGTATAGCTTTAGGGTGGGGTCTTGAAACCCTTTCCTAGACTTTAGACTTGTTGACTTTCTTAGTCTCTGGAATTTCCTTCCAGCACTTCTTTCTTCAGAAAGGATGTCTGTTTCTACCTCTCATCCTGTCCCCTACTGAGAGGGCTGCCTCCTCTAAACAACCTCAGAGGCCCACTGAAGATTACTAAAATGGTCAAGTTGAGAGAAAAAAAAAAAAACATCACACAGAGTGGAAGAGAATTTTACCTTCTATTATGTTAGTATTTTTCAATGTAATGAAGGACCCTAACAAGCATTTGGAAATAGAAAAAGATTAGCAGTCAGTAATTATTCGCCTTGTGGTTCCCCATGGACTGGACACAGAGGCCAAAGCAAACAGAGCATGATTCTAGTGGGACAATACAGACTCCAGTGCTTTACATCTGGGACACATGTTTATCTACTGTAAGGTCCAGATGCTCCTCTCTCCTAAACCACCTCCCCATCTAGCAGTCTAAAATGATTTGAATTATAAGATTGCAAAATTTGTGTGATCTTCTCACCTCCTTAAAAACTCTGTCTCAAAACAACACATTAACCTCATGGGTAGTGCAGATTAGGACTCTAATATATGCATTGGGGGGGTTGGATTGTTCAGTCCTTGGAAGATAGAATGTCACAGTTCTATTCACTTTGGGAGCATTTCCTAAAAAGCAAGGTCTACAGTTATGCTATCAGTACCCTTTTCTAGAATCATTATCTTTACTTCAATAAGGTCCAGATTTTTATCATTGGAAAATCTCTTGTAGATAAGCCATGGTATCTCCAGGCAATATGAAATAGTTGTAGAATGAACTAGCTTCATATTTTATTAAATAATGCCCAGGAAATTTCCTTGATTATTCTGTCATAACTCTTGCCACCCACTGAGATGGTGTATGCCTGTGTGAATTTTGTTGTATTCTGTCTTTTGTTTCTTTCTTTCTCTGGCTACTCTGAAAAAATCCGTACTTTCACCTAAAAGTAGTGGGAATTATCAAGATCCTAATGAGAGTTACTATCTACACTCTAAGTGATAGAATAATAATGTTATGTCTTCCACTGAGAGCTGTTTTTTGAACTACAGTAGAATCATTATTTCATATTTCTTGCTTAGATAAGACATGATTAACTAGGTAGCATTTTTGCTTTATGGATGAGGGAAGCAAGGCTTCTAGTTTCTTCAGAAACCTGGATACAGAATGAGCAAAATTAGATCTCTCTTTTGAGTTTAATTCAGATATGATTGGTTTAAGGAGACACTGGTGAAGAATTGAACACAGGTACAACAAGCCACCAAAAGAGCACAGGTCCCTAGAAGGATGAAGCTTTCATTTCAATAATACACAAAATGCAAGAATAGATCATCTCTGGGCACTATAGGATTAATTGCTATTTAAGGAACTGTTCTGGAAGCTTTTTCATGTTGATTTTAAAAACCACTATTTGAGAAGCAATATGTTGCCAGTGGCTGTAACAGTGATGACACGGACACATAAGACAAAGAGAGTTCCAAGGAGTTTTGTGCTTTTGTTTCCAAGACGATACTGACGAGAAAGCAACCAAGTGTATCATGCCTTACCCATCTGGTATGTGAGTACATGCATACGCATGTGCTGGTGTTTGTGTTGGTATGTCCATGTGAGTATGCACACAAGTCTTCTTACAGACACTTTCTGTCTCACTAAGTTAGCACCCTTAATGGAGATTTCTGAATTTAAATTTCAGGGAAACATGAAAGAATGTCAATCTAGCTTCACACATGCAATCGTCTTACTTTTCAAATATCTCTAACATACGTATGTTGAATTTTTAAATCAGTATTAATTATGATACATTTAAAGAACACCATGAATTAAAATTAAAATTAAAATTAAAAGTTTTAAATCTCACTATCAACACATGAAGAAAAAGGAAGCCTCCATGCTATAGAAATATACAGAGCACACAATATATTCAAACATGTACACAATCGGTCTGGATGAACCCAGTGCTATAATATGCAAATCAGCTAATAGATTTCCATGGAAAGAAAGTATGTACTTCATACAACAAAACTCTGGAACTAAACTCAAATACAAGAAACTGTATTCATCAGATTCAAACAGACTTTTTTATTTATTATGCATCTAAATATATATTGGAAGCCTGCTGCTTTAGCTTGTGCATGAATGTCTGTGTGTGCTGCATGCAGGATGTTTTTCCTCCTTTTTATGCATAAACAGCAAGTTTTATGATTAAATTTCCTAGATTAAGCTTATTCTGATTGTAGGCTGACATCACAAAGTCAAAATCAAATTCAAGCCAATGGTAAACATATGCAGGCAAACGTGCATGCTCTGTCTCATATTTAGTAACTAAATGAAGGAGATTACAAAAAATAAATTCAGCTTCAGAATAGACAGAGACATCTGAACTCACTGTGTTGTAACTGATCCTCGACGTATCAACCTACAAAGGTTAAATCATTGAGATCCTCCTCCGAAAATCCACTATGCACCCGCCAGATAACAAAAGGATATTCACCACTGAGTAGAATGTGTGCAACTCCATTATGTACAAATGGACTGGAACGGCACTTCCCATCTGTTCAAAATTGTATTTATAAAGTCATTTTACATAAACACCCACAGGTAGGATTTCTGAGCTTTAAATTTTTAGTGGCATCTTTTTATAATAGATTTGTGAATATCATTCCTAAGCACCAGAAATGGAAATGTGAGGATTCTTCATGCCCCTGAACTTAGACAAGGAGAGCAAGATGGTCAGTTATAAAGAGATGGGGATCCTTTAGACTAAGAACTGGGTAAGAGAGGAAATTACACAACCTGAGACCGAGAGCTCAGGCATGACTTCATCAGTGCTATACATCTGACCAAGGTTACACATGGCAGTCTATACATCTGGCTTAAATGGCTTCTGTTAGTGTTTCTGATGCTCTCATAACAATACATACAATTTCTTCCACATCTACCTCTTGGAACCTGTACAGGTCTGCTTTCAGAAGCCCATTGGATATTCACGTTCCTTATATAAGGATCCATAGGATTTGCATCCATCATCTTGTATACTTTAAATGGTGCCTAGATTACTTGTAATACCTACTATGATGTAAATTTTATAAGTATGTTATAGTGTTCCATATAATGTCTTTTATATTCAGTAAGATGCACTTTATTTTTAAAACATTTTTAAGTCAATGGTTGGTTGGATCCATGGATATAGGACTATGAACAAGAAAGGCTGTTATATGTTAAATTTCTTTATATGTAAAAATCCCAGCTGACTTCAACAGAAGCTCTTTTGAGCTGTGTTCTTAAAACTCTCTCTCCCTCTCTCTCTCTCTCTGTCTCTCTCTCTGTGTGTGTGTGTGTGTGTACATGTGTGTGCATGCATGTGCATTTGATTGGACTCCATATTACAAATATAAACACACAAAGACAGGTTATTTATTTCACATATAATTTTTCCATCTAAAACCTTCACAGGGAAATTTAAAAAGTACATTGATAATAAGTTCATTTTAAAGTCTGCTGTTGACCACTACCCATTGGGATTTAATTTCTATCACCATGAACATTGTTGATCTTATAGTGAAACATCCAGTAAAATTTCACCCTTTGCAATATTTCTGTTTATTTTCTTTACCATGTTTTACAGAGATTTTAAGAACGATGATAATGAGTTACTAATTCTCCTGACATCAATGAGGTCATTCTTTCTGCTGATGCCTTTACAATTTGAGGAAGCCAAAAATCAGAGACTTGAAATTTAGGTTTGTTAATTAAACTCTTCCTTCAAATAAGTGCTGATTTTCTTCAATTATGTTAATTGAGTTCTTTATTTGTAAAGTCTTGCAATTAGATTAAATGTTTGGAATCATTTCTTTCAAATCATGCAGTTTTTTATTTATGTGTGTATGTATATATGTGTGTATTTATGGGTGCACACGTCACAGTTCATGTGTGCCGGTCAGAGGACAACTTTGAGGTGTCTGTCCTTCACCTTCTTTGAGACAGGATCTCTTGCAGCTGCAAACCAACTGCCAGCCTGCAAACAACAAATGTCAGACTAGCTGGCCCACGAGCTTCAGATCCTCCTGGCCTCATCTCTCACTGTCCTAGGTGCATTGGGATCAAACATGCATGCATCAGGTCTTACATGGGTGCTGGAGAACTGAGCCTAGGCCAGCAGGCTTTGCCGTTAAGTTCCTTTCACCACTGAGCAATCTTCCCTCCCCTGAAATCATTTTATCACTGGAAAAGATCAAATCAATGGTGCTCAATGAAGACTGGCATAAGGGGAAATGATGGATGCCTTAACTTCTGATAAAGCATCCAAACAAAACTAGCCATCCTGGACCAAGGCCTCCAAGACACTGCATGCAAATGAACTAATAAATAAGTGATAATTATACTGTTTGTTTCTATGTTTTTTATGCTTTTGCCCTTCTACTTCATTAAAATATTAGCTGCTATCCCGGAATTAGCCTTCCATCAATTGACCACTTGGACCAACTGTTTCATAGCATAGATCTTTCCTGTATCCTGGTTGCCTTAAGTCCTTCCAACATACACCTGCAGAGTGGAACTTACTAGAAATCATTCACCATTTCACTCAAAAGGATCCAGAATTGACAAGAAGTTATGGGTCGCGTGCCCCAGAATTTACAAAGTGACGCTAATGAGACGTTACTTTTCTCATTATCATGATGCAGATCCTGAAAGAAGCAATTTAGCAATTTAAAGGAGGATTTTAATTTTTTTTCTCCCAGTTCAGGAGACAGGTCATCACAGTGGTAAAGATATGGAAGTGAGACTGGCTGTTTCCTAGAGTGGAGGCAGGCTGCTTGTTCACACCTCAGTGACCCAGGAAGCAGAGAAAAGAGAATGCCAGTGTAGGGCTTGCTTTCTCATTTATATTCCATCTGGGACCCCAGTGCATGGATAGTGTTGCCACATTGAAGGCAAGTCTTCCCCCTCAGTTAATCTTGGGAAGCACCCTTACAGACTCCAGATGCACATAATCCAGATGCACAAAATAGTGCATGTTTCTGTTGTTCATTTGCAGTGGCTGGAAGCCATCGTTCTCCCATTCTCTCCTCTTTCTCTGTCTCTGTCTCTCTACCTCTCTTTGTCTCTCTCTCCTCCCTCCATCTTCTGTATCTCTCTGCTTGAAAATAAATAAATAAAATATTTTAAAAAAATCTTTAAAAAGTAAAACCTGATATCTTGGGGCTCCCTTTCACATCTTATATAAAAGGTTATGATCTGAATAAAATGAACACGTTTGAGTTGAGTGAACATAGTTTTTTAGGTCTCCAGGGAGTTTTAGGAATGATTTTAATTCTGTATGTCCCAGTGATCTAACAAGGTGTATGTATATTCATATATTTTACTGTTATTCAAGGTATATGTCAACTTTAAGTTATTTCCTAGACTTTATTCTTAGAGATACTGTCAACAGTAGCTTCTTGATATTCATAAAGGATATATCCTGAGAGATTTCAGAATCCTAAATCTGCTGAGACTTTTATAGCATATCATTTCTCCCATGTAATGGAATAAAATTTCCAAATGTACTTCTATGAAAAATATATTTATTTTTTAAAAAAGTTTGAGGGCTGGAGAAATGACTCAGAAGTTAAGGTGCTTCCCTGGGTTCAATTCCCCAGTGCCATGTAAAGCCAGATGCACAAGGTGGCACATATGTCTGGAGTTAGTTCATAGTGTCTAGAGGCTCTGACATGCCCATTTTCTCTCTTTCTCTCTCTCTCATAATTAAATACAAATAAATAAAATATTTTTAAAACATTTGAGATATGATTTATATAAATGTAACAGGATTGCCTTCAAAACTTGTTAGAATTATGACATATTGAAAATTTTAAGGAAGACAAATACGCTGTAATTTCTAAGCTTAATTCAATGTTAAGCAAATTTTGTGAGAGGATCATACATGAATGTTTCACTAATTAGCATTTAGTGTGATAACCTTTAGGAAATGCTCAGATCATTAATTAGTAGTTCACAATATAGTTTTTAAATAAGTAACTTATGTTATAAATTTTTCTGAAATGTCTATTTGCTCCCTAAAATCATATGTTTAAATTTTTTAACATCTTTATGAATGTCACCCATGATGTTGGACAAACGCTTACCAGCCTAATGGTTATTTTCTGTCTATTCAAAACCTAAATTGCCTTCCCAACTGAAGAAGCCAATGGGGCTAGACAGCTTGTTTCTGGAAATCGGGCAGCGATGCCTGATGTCTAATGGGATATGACATTGTACACTGAATTATGACTCAAGAGAGGGTCACACAAAGAAAATCCTGCAGCCAGTATTTATGACAGCAGCATCTTTGTCCAGTAGGAGAGAGAACAGAGAGCAAGGAGAGCCCGCATGGAGCATTTGCCTTGATATGCTATCATCTGGCTCCAGTTCCTTCCAAAAACTTCTAGAGGCTTTTCACTTTGGCAACAATATGAGCCTTCTTTCAATCATCCCTATGAACATTTTATACATGCTCATCTAGCTTAAAACTAAAGAATTTGGTTTGAACTTATTCTGAATAATAGCTAACATTTTATTTTCAAGACTTTTTTTTTATATACTAAGCAGAACACAGTATGTAAAACACTGGCGAAAAGTGAGATACGGATTTGGTCACCCACCAACTTACTTCACAGGGTTATTAAGGAGACGATTCATTTCTTCATTACAATACATATGCATTTGTTCTCCTGTATCTTTGGGCTCAATTTTCATCCACAGTATTTTAAAAATCACATTTAATTTGAAATACCCTTGAAATTATTCAATCAGTCAAAATATATCACTCATTCACTAAGAAAAATACAGAAATGCACTCAGTGAATTATTTAAAATAATATTGTGAAATTTCTTTACATGATTATCTTATAAATATAG
Source organism: Zapus hudsonius (assembly GCA_004024765.1). Lineage (NCBI taxonomy): Eukaryota > Metazoa > Chordata > Mammalia > Rodentia > Dipodidae > Zapus > Zapus hudsonius. The sequence continues at coordinate 41,476 of PVHP010000230.1, forward strand.
ACATAATAAGGCTTTGTAAGTTAAAATATACTTCTAGAAAGAGTATGAAACAAAGCATGGAGTCAGCTTCTCCCAGAATCCCTTGCCAAATTCTGCAGATATGTGTAGCATGGCTCTCAGTAGCAGACTAAATCAAGTGCTGGGCTTCCTAGAAGCAAAGGCAAAAAGAGATACATAATGATCTAGAGAGCTCTTCTCTTCTAAAAACAAAATTCAATCAGCATGTCAAAACAGAGGAAGGAAAAACATAAGCTATTTGATGGGGAAAATGAGAGCAAATATAACTAAATGGATTAATAATGAAATTTAAAAATTCTAAAATATTCTAATCATGGAATAACCTTACTAAGGTACCAGGTATTAGCAAAGCATCCGTATCTTAAATAACTTATTCCAGCGGATTCCCCAGGGGAAGCACGCTATAACATTTGCACCTAGACAGCTGGAGAAGCTCATAAGCTTCATGGAGTCAGTGTCATGCTCCAGGCTGGCATGGCTCTTGTAGGACCACAATGGCAAGTATATATCTTCCTATTGTCTATAGCAGTGGGGACTGTATCTGAAAGAATGGAAGAGAAATCAATTTAGGCTCAAAATATGAGACCTAGCTCAGTTGGTAAAGTGCTTGTCTCCCAAGCATAAGTCAAGTTTCACCCCCAGAACCCATGGAAAAGGTCAGGTGTGGTGGCACACACCTGTTCCTAGCACAGGGAATGCAGAGAAAGGAGATGCCTGGGACTTGCTGGCAAAACATTCTAGCCTAATTAATGAACTCCAGGCCAATGAGAGTCCCGGACTCAAAAGAGGTGGAAAGTATTCCTGAATCTGATTCCAGAGATTGCTCTGTGACCTCTGCATGCTGCATGCGTGCACACAGGCACACATAAACATACATGTGCATACACATATAAACACACATGCACATACACAAAGCAAAGGTATAAAAAATGTAAGACTTAGCTTTTGCCATCTGAGAGAATTTGGAGGGTAGCAATTGTACATTATGAATGTATACAGAATTCTAAGACAGTAAATGGAGTGGGTTCTGTTGAAATGCACTTCCACCCAGCAACCTTTGGTCCGTGACTTCAAGTTCCATGCAGATGAGAATGCTCACTAAGACATTGTGTTTTACTTCAGTTTATAGCAAACAAAGCAAAGATTAGCAATTAGCCTTTTAAAAAATGTGTGCCTCAATTCTGTTTGCTTCTTTGACAGTTCTGCATTTTTGTGTATCAATGTGCTTCACATTGTCAGTTGTAAGCTCCATTACTTAACCTCTTCTCTCAGTGCAGACCTGCTACAGGACACTGACCTCTAGCCTGGCCTTCAAACTCCTAGCTCCCAATTTAAAAAAAAAAAAATAGAAACAGCTCGAATGTCTATTGCTTTGTCTTGATGTAATTTTTTTGAAATTTTTTACCACCATTCAACAACCAGGAGTAACTTCCTTTCCTTAAATTTCCTAGACACATATTTATTGTCTCCCAATTATACATACTCTTATATTGTGTGTATGTGTGTATAAGCTACTGGGGATTGAACCTAGAGTCTTGCACAGTGTACATGCTAGGTGAGCCCTCTGCCACTGAGCTTCATCCCCAATTTTAATTAAACATATTTTCAACAAAGAGCTCAGCTTCACTAACCCTTGCACCCTAGGAAACCCATTGGCTACACTACCAGTTATCCAAGCGTTTCAGATGCTGACCTAAATTGGTGCTATTAGCATCTTGTCATAATACGTTATATCCTGAGTACTCTAACTCTGTGCTGTTTGTTCAAGTAAGTTAGTAACTGTCAGATATCAGTTATTAGCTGTAAAGAAACCAAGCATAGCATTCTTTCCTTCTAGGTGCCTATGAAGTGTGGAGTGTGGTGCATTCAGTCAGTGCTCATAGCTGAAAGTTGGACAGTGCATGTGCTTAGCAGGCTTCTTCAGTGATGCTTAGGATTACCTACAGTAGTAGCCTCTTCCTATTTCTGGGCAAACAAAAAAATCTGCTGTCATTAAAAATGCCACTTACAAGCCATTAGAAACCATACAAGAAAGCCTGGTAGCACGGCCCTTCTGTGAATATTTATACAATTGTAGCAATTACAGTTGTGTGTTTGTATTTCTGTTTTCTCTCTCTGGCAGCAGCTTTTGCCTTGAATACCACCTTACCAAACTGCAAAGTCCCAGAAATACATGGCTTGGCTTAAGCTTCTTTTCTTATTTCTGGAAGGTTTTGTAAATAAGGAATATGGGTACATTTAGGACATCGCTAGTCAAGGTAGGCGTCCCTGAAATGGACTCCCTGACTTTGACTTTGAACACTCCATCTTCACCCTGCATCTTCTTCCGCCAACCTCCCCAGGTGTGTGGCTTCCTCCTGGGTTCTCAGTGTCTTCAACCTGAGTTCTGATGACAAAGAGAGTTTTGAATGTGAAAGATTTCCCATGTGCTCATGTGTTTGAACACTCGATCCTTAGCTGATGGTGCTGTTTATGAAGGCTGTGAAACATTTAGGAAGTGAAACCTTGCTACAGGAAGTGACTCACAAGGGATGGACCTTGAGGTCTTATAGCCTGGCCCCACTTGTTATTTCTTCTCTGCTTCCCACCTCTGGCTGCAGTGTGGCAAGACCTCTCCCTGCCCCCACCATGATGGACATTATCATCTTGAAACGATCAGCTATAATAGATCCTTTCCTTCTCCAAGCTGCCTCCTGTCGGGTACTTAGTCATAGCCATGAGTAAAGTAATTCAAGGCTGTAGCCTCCCCTGCTCCCCAATAGCTGGACTTTTTCCCTATTAAAAATCTGCCCTCAGTGGTTGTGTTTTAAGTCAATTTTAGTGTCACAATAATAAATATGGGCTGAAGATATAACTCAGTGATTAAGGCTCTTGCCTCCAAAGCCTAACAACCCAGATTCAATTCCCCAATACTCACATGAAGCCAGTTGCACAAAGCAGCGCATGCTTATGGAACTCATCTGCAGTGGCTAGAGGCTCTGGCACGTCCATATTTTCTCTTTCTCTCTCTCTCCTTGCAAATAAATTATTAATAATAAAAATATGAAATTCCCATAATTAAAGAAAGTATCTGCCCTCAGCTAGTTGAAACCATCTGATAATCTATTTCAAGGAGAAGGGTGCAGAGCTACTCTGGAAGTCCATGTCAGTATGGACCTCAGCTATTAGCCAATGCAGTGAAGTCACAGCTGTGTTGGTTACTAGGAAAGCTGTCTCGACAGGGTGACGGTGTGCTTGTACAGCTCCCCCTGCACTGTCAGCAACTATTGAGAGAAACACCCAGCAGACACACTGGCTCACCCCCACACCTCTTTTCTCATGCAAAAATATGCAAAGAAGAAACAATCCTGTAATATTTATTTCTTACTTTTGTATGAAAGAATCTACCAAGCAGTGCTCTGTTTACTTGGTTACAATCTCTGTGAACTCTTCCAAAACATATTAAATTTTACAAGATGAAAAGAAAAAAAAAACACCTCCTATTTCTGCTTGGCCAGGTGGTATAAAGCAAATTTTGAACATCAGTCAAGTGTCAGGAGATGACAAAAGATCACTCATAAATAAGAACTTAGTTGTTGTCACTTAGGCCTTTGGGGCATCAGTCTGAGCACATGTGTTTTGGATCTAATTTATGACATTATCATCTAGTATATTTTAATATTTCTTTGGCATATATAATTTGTGAGGTTTTTTATTTTTAATGAATATATTTTAAGCAAGCAAATTATGCATAGCATGAAATTTGTTGAAAACAAAAAGTAAACTCCAGTCTATCAGTGAATGGCTAAACACCCAGAGCGTTTATCCAGGTTTCAGTTCCTCTTTGGGATGCTTTATAGAAGGAAAGTATAGCTCAGAGTTGCATTAAATTCTAAGCAGCTTAGAGACTTCCACTACAATCTGGAATAACCTAGAAATGTCAGCGCCCCTTTCTTCCTACTTCTTATAAAGTAGAAAGCTGTACTTGTAAACGCAGAGAGACACGGAGAGAAGGCAAACACTTTTATCACTTATTTTTATGAAAAAAAAAACGATAAGTAAGTCATCAATTTCAAGAATGCTGGTATTGCTTATAGCTCCCAGTTTTTGAAAACTGTGATACAAGAGAAAACTGAGTTACAGAGAAAGTAACTTCCCTTGACCAGCTGGGAAATTAACTTTAAATATCTCCAAATCTCTTACTATTACCGTTCTTTCTTCTCTGTCAACTGTGAAATAGGGTCTTTGTGAGTCCTTCCCTATCCGAATGTGCTCTGTATCAAAGAGCGAATGAATGAAATGCATGTCAATCATCAATAGGCAGAGTGCTCCCTTTGGCTCTGATGGTGCCCCTCAATCAGTACTGGCCACAGTCAGGCACAGAAGGAGCACTTGGGATGCTGTGTTCAGGGCCTGAGTCTCAGGCACACTCTAAGCACACACAGACTTGGCCTCGTCTAGGTTTTCTTCTTTCTAGTAGAAGACATTGAGTTCTTGGGTTTCTTTTTTTTTTTTCTGAACTGTGAATTAGTTGTCACCTCTGCAAGAGCAGGACACAGTGACATCTTAAATTCAGCCCGCACCTGGAAGGGCAGACCTCTTGCTCTCCCAGGCAGAGCTCATATTTGGACTCAGCCTTGTCTGGCTATAGTTTTTATTTCTGGGGACCTGAAGACACTGGACTAGCCAGGTCAGAACCTCATATGGCCACTGATTGAAATACCCTGAGTGTTTCCAAGGACTGACGACATTCACACAGGGATTGGAGCTACTAGGGAACACAAATGCCTGTTCCCAAAGTGGAATACTGAGGGGTACACAGATCACAGAGTCATGTCTGGCACACGCCAAAGCCTTCGTCCAATCCATGTAAGTCCTGCAAGCTGGGAAGTAATGTAAGGTGTGAGATTAAGTCCCAAATATGGTCTTTATGACCAAGAATGCTGAAGACAAGATCATGATGTGAAAACCAGAGTAGCTCCTAGGACTTTGGAGTCAGCTCTTCTGTGCATACGGTCTAATCACCAACCTAACGTTTATGTGAGAAATTTCCAACCACAGGAGAATCATAATTATTTTTGTCGATTCATCATATTTTTAAACAGTAATTTTTTTTGGAGAAAGGGAGGTAATTATCAAAGAGACACAATTCCAATGGTTTCTATCGAATTCATGTGACTGGCAATGGGGGATTCTTGTACTGAGATGATGAGGGGGAAAGATATAAATCCACTATATATTATATTTGCTCTTCTGTTCAGAGTTTCAAGAAAAATAACTGTCACTTACAAGTGACAAATGAATAATCAGTATAAATTCTTCATGGAGAGGCCACAGACTCCCATTAAAAAAAAAAAAGGTCTCAATGTCTTGCTATATTATCGGTTTGGCTCTAAACCTTGAGTTTGGGATTGGGCTTAGGACACACTGTCCTCTAACAAACGCTTCAGAGGTAAGGTTATTAGCACAGAGAGGGGACTGTTCTCTTGGGAGAACTGCATGTAAAATGACCAGGGAAGAAAATAGCAGCAACTTCTCAAATTAGCATAATTAGTAATTATCTCTTAATCGCCCCACTCGGCTTTAGAGACTTGGCACTTGAAATTCTGCTTAAAGTTCAGTGAGGAAAAACAAATTTCACATGGAATGTCTCAATAACACAGTTGAGCTCCTGAGGTAGTGGCTTGTGTAGGTAAAAGGAAAGCAAGGGCATTTATAGATATTTGAGTTCTTTCTTGCACTGAACAGGCATGTGATCATCTGTATTAAAAACATCAGAGAGTTAAGAGTAAGAGCCTTCATTGAAATAGTCCCTTTCCTCTTTCTGACTTTGAAGACACTTTCCTACCTTGGAACCAAGTCATCACCTACACTGAGGATCATTCTACGTAATGAAACAATCTATTTTCCATAGATCCAAAGTCAGACCACAATAAAGAGAATTTGGGAAAGAAAATGGAAGGAAGGAAGGAAGGAAGGAAGGAAGGAAGGAAGGAAGGAAGGAAGGAAGGAAGGAAGAAAGAAAGAAAGAAAGAAAGAAAGAAAGAAAGAAAGAAAGAAAGAAAGAAAGAAAGAAAGAAAGGAAGGAAGGAAGGAAGGAAGGAAGGAAGGAAGGAAGGAAGGAAGGAAGAAAGAAAGAAAGAAAGAAAGAAAGAAAGAAAGAAAGAAAGAAGAAAGACTGCCCATGACATAGTCAGCAGCTCACACACCTTTCTATTTGCTTATTAGAATTCAAATCCAAATAAGCTTTATAAATAAAGTCTGTGTCAAGAAAACAGATTTTTGTTTATTACAGAGTTTGAGACATGACAGAAAGAACATGGCTACAATTTTATAAGATTATACACTACCTTTAGACTCTACTAGCAAAGAATACTTGGCAATTTACCAAAGCAACACTTTGTTATTACTTAGCACTACTCAGCATATACATTGTAGTAATTTGTAGAAAAATCTAAATCACGACCTATCAAAGTGGTCAATAAATGTTTGGACCTCAGATTTAAGTAGTAACACAAGTATAACTTCACTTAAGGCTGTCAAAGAGGCTTATTCAATACAGCAGCAGCAGAAGAAGAATAAATAAAAAGTTACAGTGCTGGGATTTTTTTACTTCAAATAATCCACCATATCAAGAAAAAGGATAAGGACATTTGTCAGGAACCAAGACTCTTTTCCTTCATTTCTCTATGCTAAAATGGTCTGCTGAGACTAGATCCCAGTAAAGGACTTCATCTACTCATTCCTTCCACTATCACTCTCTCTTCCTGTGCATTTCCATGCCACAGTCTTATCCTTCAGCAAGCTAACAACAGCTGTTCTTGTTCACATGTGTGGCCCACAGGCTGATAGGTTAATTGAGCAGGGACTCTAGCAGGAAGAAATAAGGAAGATAGGATGTAATATGTTATAATCATTTACTGTGAGCCAATTACTTCAATGCTTATCATTTCATTGAATCCTCACGGAGAGCTATGGAAGTAATGTTATTATTCCAACTCTGCAGAAAAGGAAAACCCACGGTCCTGAAATGCTGTAATAAAACATGGTCAAAAGAGAGCATGAGCCTAAACTTTCCCTCTGACTCCAGGCACCCTGAATAAACACCTCTCGCTCCCTGTTGGTGACCAGCATAGGGCTTCTTTGCAGCATTCAGAGCAGGGATGGCATAAACAATTAACCAGGGCTGACTCTCATCATGAGGTAAAACCCCAGCAAACACAGAAAAGTATTGCTTCATCATTGATCATGTGCCTTTGTAGACTAAATCTTTGTTTGGGTGTCTGTTCTGGTTAAGTTGCAGATAATAAACTTGTTTTTGAGTGCCTATAACGTTTTAGAACCTTTGCTTTATCTTCTTTAATTCTCTCGCAACTCCTCTAACACCATGAATTTTCCCTGAGTTTTTGTAGTCTGCCTCTTTGTACCAAACACTAGACAGTGTTGAGTTCAATTAGACTATAGGCTATAGATGATCCTATCCCCACCGGGCAGGAAGCAACCCACATTTTACAGAACCCCAGACAGAACAGCTAAATGCATGAGAGTTTCAAGATCATGAGTCTGTAATTTTTACCCTAACCATGGGCATAAGTTGATTTGTAACTTTCCTACAGAGAAGTGTGTTAAAGACATTTCATACATACTTTCATGATTAAAAATCATCGCAGTCAGTAAGTCTTCTTAAAGCCTCTGACATCCCACCTACAGGTTGGGAGCTTCATCTTCTGTCTGCATAGATCAGTCTGGTTTCCTCCACAGGAAGAGAACAGAAAAAAACCTGAATTTTGTGCTTACTGCAGAAAAGAGCTTTCATCCTAAAATTTAGCTCCACAGTCCTCAGAACCAATTTAATGCATAGTCCATTTAATGTGTAGTCAAAGAAGATGTCAAACTATTTCTTTAGGAAAATGTTAAGCATGCCAGGCTGATTCCAAGGATACATGTCCTTGTTGATACCAGAGGTCCTCAAACCAACCCTGTCAAACATCAGACATGACACTAAATATTGACTACACAGGCCAGGCCACTGAGGCTGCTTTCAAAACATTATTCTAACAAAATAATGAAATTGATTTTCCAAATCAGCAAGATTTGAAAGCTAAAGACACCAAGAAGTTACTAAACTGGATCTTAATGAAGATAAAAATAAATGAAAGAGAAAAAAATGTCTGCATGATTAAACAGATTATAAATTACAGGTTAAATAGAGGCATCACTGTTTAATGTTTAGAGAAGGAAGAAAACTCTAGAAAAATGAGATGATTGAGAACTAGAATTATAGTGTCTTTCTCTGTCTCAGTTTTTCCTCTCTACCTCGGGTGAGGTAGAAATGAAGCTGAAGCAATAAAACGAGTGTCATGTGAGGAGGTCGAGAGGAGATTGGGGTCAGGAGCACAGCGCTATGAAGCTGCACAAGAATAAGGAACATCTTGAGAAGGAACCCTTTGTGAAAGAGGTTGTAATCTTCAGGAAAAAAACTTTTTGATGGAAATAATTTTGATACCATAATTAAAATTCTTTAAACTTTTAAAATATTAAGTCTAGTTCGGTCTTCATTCTGAAATAGGTATGCATAGTGAAGAGTAGGAAACCTGTGGTAGGTGTGTCCCTGGGAAAATTCTTTGTCCCATAGGATTTCATTATCCACCATTTTCCCTTGAGGCCTCACTGAAAAGACTATGGATTTTAGGTTCTATGACATTCTCTTATTAAAATGGAGGTACTAGGGGACCGTGATTGTGGTATATTGTATACATGTATGGATGTTGTCAGTAAATTATTTTCAAAAAGGTTCCACCTGTTGATATTGTCACCCTGAAAACACTTGATTTTTGGTGACAACATTCTAAAACCACAGCAGGCCCAATGTCTACAACCTAGCACTTTGTAATGGACACAGTAGTTGGGTGATCGTTTGGAATGCCTCTCTTGAAGAATAGGAAATATATTGATGATTACAGATGGATTTGCTGAGTTTTATGGACAACAATATGAATTTTATAAATGGCAAGAAAAAAAAAACATTTGCATTGTGATGTCTGAGGAGTCATTTATGGATGCTCACCCCAGCCACAGAAATTGGTCAAAGATGCAAAGGAAGCCATATCCATCAGAGTTATTGTCTAGATTATTTTTGATGGAGCTTGCAGGAAAGGTTTATTTCTTCTTTAGTATAAATAATAAGGATATAACTACAGAACTGCTAGAAGAAAAAGTTCCCAGTAATCCTGAAGAAGCCTTTGTGCAAAATAACTGTGTTCTTCAAACCAAATAATGATGATGATGATGAATAAAGTAAAAATTAAATAAAATGTGAGTACACATGTAAGCAGTGTCTTGTTTAATGGAGTGAGATCTTTGACCTTTCACACAGGAAGATAACAGTTAAGAAAATAGAGTTTGGTTTCTCCAAGTGATTGCATAAAGCTATATAATCCCATTATACTTCATCTCTTCATTTGTCCTTGAAATAAATATACTTGAAGGAACCAAAAGGAACTGGAAATACCCAACTAAAACACCTATGGATCTCTTGCTTTGAGAGGGAGACACAATTGCATCCCAGAACATACTATTCAAACACATGCATACATGGGGATTGCTTTCCCTGGGCTTCTAGAACAAAACCAGGCTCCCCGGAAGTGTTAGTGAGGATGGTAACATTCGGAGTCATGGGAATATTTTGTCCTGGACACTACCCCAGTTCTCCCTCCAGCCATTTCTCACACATGGGATTCTCAGTTTCTAAGCATCAAACAGTATGAGGTTAGTGGGGTCTACAAGAAGAGTCTAGAAATAAGTCTCAGCTGTTGGGGAAGAGAAGTGCCAGGAGTGCCTCTGAGCAGGGAGGGAGGCTCCCTGTGCAAGAGTTCATGGTGGTTCTTCCTCATCCTCTGTTCCAGCAAGAGCAGGCCAGTGTTTTATACACGTTAGCTTCACTGATAAAAGCTAGTTGCTATTTAAGTATGCATGTGGATGGAAACCTCAGCTAGAGAATCAAAATAAGATAAAATGACATAAATTATATAAATTGAAAATACAGCATGAAACCGTTGAAATTCACTTATAAAGTGTTTTGTTATCTTTAGGTCCTAGAATGCTAAAGAACAAAATTATAAGACTAAAAATATCAAACTAAAATTTGATCTTCAGACTTAGAGAAACCCAACTTTTAAAAAATATTTTATTTATTCATTTTCAAGCAGAGAGATGAGAGACAGAGAGACAGAGAGAAGAGAGAGCACCAGGGCCACCACCTTGTGGGGCTGGCATATGTGGGTACTGGGGAATTGAACCCAGGGCCTTAGGCACTGGAGGCAAGTGCCTTAAACTCTGAGCCATCTCTCCAGCCCTGAAACCCAACTTTTTTATAGCCTTCATGGCCCCTTAGAGTCACTCTCAAGAGCTGCAAGCATGAGCATTTGTTATTAACAGAAACATTCTGAGTGACTTCTTTGTTCTGTTCCAAAAGAAGGCTTTAGATGGTGACATATGTAAAAATCATCAGCTGTGGGATGCTGGGAAATTTTTTTTAAAAAGGAGAGCTTCAGCATCTTTTTACCATTACCATACCCTACATTTTGGAGTAGATAGCTCTCAATTTTCAGCTAAAAATTATCTTTTGCCAATCTCCTTTTATAACGTCTTACCTAATCTCTCTTTACCTCACGCTATGCATATTTTAATCAAGATGGATCGAAGGAAAAGTGGAAGAGGATATTGTCTAGCTGAAAACCTGCATTCCTTCAAGGTCTCCCATCAACCCACATGTTACTTGGCTGGCAGTTGTGAGCAGTGGTATTTCAAGCCAGAAGAGGGACCAGCAAGAGCCTTGCTCCCTCTGCCTCTTGCCCCACAGCCTTCAGATTGAAGAAGAGATTGAGAACATGTTCTAAAAGAGGCTGTCTGTGTGATAAATGTATCTAAACGTCAGGGCGTGTTTACTGACTACCATCAAAAATTTATTTTATTTCAAAAAATTTTCATTTATAGACTGTGCTACAATAACTATTGTCTTAAATCTTTATACGCATATACTTTAGTATTGTTAAAAGTGTATGGTCAATTTTCACTCACTCATTGGTGGCTGTAGTCGGTCAGATATAGGATTCTCGATTAGGATTAGACCACATCAACTTTTATTGAAAGCTAACAGTGCATTGAAGTTTATTCATCCGTGGATGAATATGGTTTTTGCCTTCCCACGTCTTTGTCTTGGTTTTAAGTTCCAGTTCTTTCTTCATTTCCCTCAAGTCAAACACACATACCAATTTGCACAATAGTGTATTAGAAAATAATTGGTCTTCCAGTTGAATGAAATTATAATACACTGTAGCTGATAGTGGGTAAATCCTTGATTTGAAAGCATTTCTTATTTAAAATTGCTCTAATCTCAACTTGGACCAAACCAGGTTTAAAACAAGTCATTTTCCCTTAAACCGTTTTTCACTTGACTGTTTCATTAGAAAGGAAGTCTGTTTTTCAGTCCTCAGCTCCTCTTGAACTATGCTTTGCAACCTGTAACCGTGTCTTTTCCCAACATTAGAAATTGCTATTGTAATCAAGTTTTTCCTCCAGCACATTTCCTATTCCCAACTGTAATGTAAGCCTCAGGCTGTTCTGAGGCATTAGAGATGGAAATGTTTGAGTTGTACCACTTTCAATGAACAACATATTGTTAGACTGTCAAGAAACGGGGATCTTTGCTTCCCTGGAAGGCAAGAAAACAAAGCTGGAGTCTCTTATTTTCCACACTTACAACAGAATCTGAGAACTTAGAACCACCTCTAGGGGCCGCTGAGGCAGTTTTTGCTGAGAGTGGTTCACAGAGATAACAGTGACCTGGAGCCCTCTGCTTTCTTCAGGTAATGGGCACCTGCCCCAGTTTTCCCAACTGCTTATGGGTATATATATCTTTTCCATGGTGAAAAAATATATGAATTTGATTGTTCTTAAGAGAAAGAAGAGATAAAATTTAAGACATAGAAATATTCTTAAGTCCTTAACAACTGACTAATTCTAGTCAGGGTAGCTAAAAAATATCTGTTATTAGCTATTGCTTGTGTTGCCCCCTACACACACACACACACACACACACACACACACACACACACACACACACACTCACACACTTACAATCACACGAACATAATGTAATCTGCCCCTTTTGGGCTGTTCACTATGTCTTCGAGGATAAAGTAAAAATTATGCATATGAAAATATAATATAAATAAAATGACCTGAAAGAACAATTTACTCACATATTTTCAAGGGTAGGGCTTCTTAAATCAAAACTCATAGATATTACATGATATATTATAGAAGATATACACTTTTCTAAGATACAACACAGTGTAATCAAAGATGTTTCAGAGTCCCTAAGGGTACTTTAGGCCATGTTGTGAGAGGAAAAGAGCCATCATCTAAGGGAACTTGGGGGTCAAGAAAGATTTTGAATGCCAAGAGAAAGCATAATGGGTTCAGGGAGGGCTGACAGTTTGGAAATGACCATTACCTTGGATGCTATCCATGACAGGTTTCAAACTAGACCAAGGCAGTGAGACGGCCTGAACAGGCCAAGCCAAGAGTAACTGGACTGTCAAGATGGATACAGTTCTCCCCTTGGGTTGAAGCACCGATGATAAAAAGAATAAGATAAGCTTAGCAGACATTACATTAATAAAGTGAGCCCAAGTAGATAAGGACATAGTAAGCTGATGGTGGGCTGTGGCAGAGACAGACTGATGATAAACCCATAAGGGTCAGGACATGGTGGCCTGGGTTTGCAGGAAATCAGCAAACAGGAACATAAGAGCTGTGCATGGAGAAGGATATAAGACTGCTGCTACTCTGTGTGCGTAGTTTGGTTAATCATTGTAAAGACCTTGTACAATTGTTCTGACTGGAGGAATTAACATGGTATGGTTTGGTTTCAAGTAGAGAATCCATTTATAAACTACTCCATTTTTTTTATTTTCCATAATTCACGACCTGGTTTTCTCCCTGTTCTCACCTGTGAGATAAATTTTCTCATAGGAATGAATTAAATTCATAGTCTGAATGTGAATGAAGGAGAGTTGCAAATAATTAAGCAACTTGAGTGATGACAGAATCAATTGAAGCCATCGGTGCTTCTAAATATCAATTCCCCATCACTGGCTCTAGCACACAGCAGGCACTTAGTTCTGGATCTTTCTATGAAGCTATCTGGAGCTTATGGTGGTACATGAGCTAGGAAGATCATAAGATGCGGCTGTAGGATTTCTCTGCAGACTCTCCCTTGTCTGGGGATCAGCATGGACATGTTAAGTCATTTCAGGAAACATTTTTCACATAAGCTTGGAGGTAGTCCTGAATGTGGATAATCTGCATTCAAGTCTCTTCTCACATTCTCAATATACCACACTTTTTCTTCTCTATGAAGCTTCTTCTCACTCTTTCTCTGCTCTTTCCTAAGATACCTCTTACAAGTGCCTCTGGTGATGGGATCCTTTCCAACTCTTTTTTGGGTGTGTGTATGTGTGTGCATGCAGGTACACATGTTGGTGTGAGGATGAATATGTCTGTGTATGTATGTGGAGGCACACTTGTGAGGTCTGAGGACAACCTTGGGTATCGGTTCCCACCTTCGACCTTGGTTAAGACAAGTTGTCTCACTCTTCACTGCTGTATGCACCAGGCTCCTTGGCTAGTGACTTTCTCAGGCCTTCTCCACCTCCCATTAAGCCATAGGAAAACTGGATTCCGGACACTTGTGCTATTGCATCTAGTTTTATGTGAGTTCTGGAGACCCAAACTCAGGTACTTATGCTTGCATGACAAATACCTTAGCCATTGAGCCATCTCCCCAGCTCAATACTTATATGTTACACACTATTCAATAAATATCCCTAACTCTTTCACATTTGAAATACAAGCAATGCATTAGGGAAAGTAAGTGTAAATGTAGAAAATCATGCCTTCAAAAAAATTTCATTTTTCTCCAGGATGTTGTGTATATGGTGACTTTATCACCATGTGGTGATGGAAGTAATAGGTGTGTCAGGGATATGGTGGTCAAGAGGCTTGTGCAGTTGGCAGTAACCCTTCCAAAAGCTGTGATGCTGTACAGGGCCAGAGGAACCTCTGTTCAAATACAAGGTTGAGGTAGATTCATTCAGAGACTCATGGAAGTCAGGTGAGAGAGCAGGAGTGGCTCTGATTGCTGGAACTTCCGAGGAGGCAGTAGGGACATTTGTCTTCCTTGAAGGGATCTCCAGTCATCACAATACCCACACCAAGGCGCCTCACACCAGGGCTGTTCACAATGTGTCAGAGGATGTCACAGCAATGCTAAAATGTAATTCTCTAGTTAGCTCACCTGGAAACTGTTGTTCTGCCAGATGTATCTCCCATAGCTAAATGTCTACTATTTTCTGCTAAAACACCCTTGGAGCACAAGGCAATAGGACATGGACTTTAATCACAGCATAGGTAATCTGAGTTGATTTAAGACTATTTAAAGCATCTGTGTTGTACCTCGAAAAATAAGACATTTTTTTCTTTCAATTTTTCAAATGAAAAAGAATGTGTTGGTCCTTCCCTATAAAGTCTGTCCAATCTCATTTCTACTATCTACAGACTACACACACACACTTCCAAACACGAACATTTATATGCGTGGAAACACACATGTGTATCCACATGCATACTCACACACATACATACACACAAGTATATGTATACTCATGCATCTAGATGCATTCACATTCATGTGCATGCCACATTAATACCATCAGCTTTCTGCTTCATTTATCTCCTCATCTACACATACTTAGAAATTGCTCATATACACTGGGGAATAAATCAAGGCTGAATCAATGGTAATGATGACCCTTCACATGATCATCATAACAGAAAAAGGGACTAAATTATCTTTGAGCTGCTGGCATGTGCTCTCTTCTTACCACTATGGCCCACTGCTGATTGGGAAACTGAGCCTCAGGAGAAACACTATCAGAACCACCCTGTGCTGCACAGCTGGCCAAGGTGATGCTCAAAGGCCCAGGCTTGTATGATGAGCTCCACAGATACTTTGCTCTTCCCAGGAGGGAGGGTCTGGATGCTCACTTGTAGGTCAGCTAGTGCCTCCATTGCACAGTCTGGGATTGGGAGCTCTGATTTGTCCAAGGCTGGCAGTCAGGTCTGAAGTAGTCTACCAACCAGTTCACACAGTACTGCTCATCTGTTAGTTGTAGTTCTACCTCTCACACATTCCGCTACACAAAATCCATTAAGGTCTATGACCTTGCAAACCTTCAATTTCTTTTAGAGTCCTCTAGAACAAGAGTGAGTGAGAAAGATATCCTCTTTCTCCAAGGGGTGGTCATTTAAACCCTCCACCCAGAAGCTTCACTTGAAAGTGAACCCTAGGGATACACAAAGCAGAAATAGTTCCCTCTTATTCTGTGCCCAGAAAGGCACATCTCACTCTGGCATGAAGACCCTACTCCAGGATGTCCAGCCTTTGGAAACCCACTAACCCTTCCCCTGAATCTTCTTTCGCTACTTTCCACTCCTTGTAAACATTGTGCTTAACCTATTTCTCTAAATATCCAAATTTTTTATTAAGTTCTCCCATTTCAGAATATTTTGCTTTAACAGAACTGAAAAATTTGAGTGCTTTTATTATATATAGTCTGAAAAAGTATAGGATAACCCACATTTCCCAAATGGTAAAAACCACACAGACTTTTTAGTCCCCACTAAATGTCGCCATTGTTCTCATTAGGCTGTGCCCATCTCTCATAAATTTATAGAAACAAAGGTTCAGTTAACCGTTGTGGTTAATGCATAACCTCTATTCAGTTAAAGAGCAAATAAGACTTAAAAATCAGCATTCAGGAGACAAAATAGGCATATGCATTTTTATACTCATTGACCCTCACGAAAGATTAATGTGTAGTCCACCTGAAAGTTTCCAAGAAAATAAATTAGCTAAATAACACATTGCTCTAAATAAATATGAAATGGTTTGCTATTCATAAGTGTGGACTTCAGTATTTTTGAATTTTACACTAAGGACTGAAGCTTAATCGATATTTCTTTGAAGATGATATTTGTGGTAAAAGTATACAGAATATTTTTGAAAAATACTCTTTGGGAATAATTTTTTTAACAAAGTTATTGTTCTACTACTCACCAAGTAAATATGGGAAATTTGCATTGGGTGTGCTTCAGCAAGACAGATGATGTTAGATTAAAATTCAATAATAATAAATATCATTGAATATAAATAAAGTAATAATAAAATTAGCAGGAAAGGTTCAGAGTTTCCGAGGCTATTTGGCTATAGAACCATTTCTCTGTGCAATGTCCTCTGCCATTGTGAGGAGCCAGTGTTCTATGCCATGGACTTAAGACACCCTGAAGCATAGAACAGAGTCCTATACTAGCCGCCTTCTTTAGGAAAGCCTCAGGGGAATATCAACATATAAAATTATTTTGAAAATAAAAGAGATTCTACACAACAGTCTGTTCTCTCAAAAATGAAGAAATGAAGAAAATAATGAAGAAAATACTCGCCGATTTAACTATCATGGAAACTTGAAGTTATTTTTCTTTTAATTTTGTATCTTCTCTCATTATCTCTGCAGTGATGGTCTTGTGTTAGTATTCAAAAGAGAATGTTATACAAGTGCTCTGAGTTTGATATTTGTTGCCGTGTGCAAGAGTCAAATGTGTTAGAACATGAATGGATTTCATTGTCTGATGAATGTTATCACTTATGAATCTCCTTTTAATTTTTTTATATTTTTATTTATTGATTTATTTGCAAGGGGAGAGAGAGAGAGAGAGAGATGAACTCCAGATGCATGCATCCCTTGATGCATCTGGTTTGATCGGGGTACTGGGGAATTAAATCCAGACTGCCAGGTTTTGCAAGCAAGCACCTGTAACTACTGAACCATGTCTCCAGCCCCTACTTTTAACTATTTTACTGGAAAATAACACCATGCCATGACTTGGTATAAAATAAAATAGTTCTAAGTGGTATCCAAGTTGAAAAAAAAATCAGTTTATTTGGTATTAAACAACTAAAAACTGTCTATAGCTAGGTTATTACTTTAAGTTACATTTTTATTATTACTTATTATTGTATAGAATGCTAACAAAGGTGAGGAAAGGGAAAATCTAAAGACATGGAAGTGTGGAGTGCTGTTTTGCTGGGTTGAGTACCTCCTGCTCACTCTGCACCATCCAGCAGTCCCCTATCATGGTTTGCTCTCAATGCCCAATGTGGAGACCTTGACAGCCACTTAATCTCCCTAGCCTCAGATTGTTCAGCTGGAAAATAAGAAGCAGGGCATGGATTGCTTGTAAAGCCCTTTGCAGGTTAGAATCCCTGGGTTTTTATACTCCCCAGCGTCCCCACAGACCTCAGCAGTAGACAAAGCCATGTGTTGCATAATTAGAGATAAAAGGCTTAGCAAATACCTTAGTGATTAACACACTGGCACTAATGAGTTCAGTCACATGGTGATGATGACATCAAACCCTTCCTGGATGGAGTAAGGATCTTCCACAGACTGGAGAAGTGGGATTATTTTTTGAGGACAAAATGAGTAATAACAGGGAAACACAAGAATAAAAATGTATTCAACCAGCTCCTTTAGCTCAAGAATGTTCTGGAGGAGTCAATTTGTGATTCTCTCTAAACTTCTAACTGAAATATGCTTGAATCATATTGGGTTACAAGGCTGAATCTTGAGATCAAGATATGGCTGTACTTTAGCAGATATTTTGTCAAGTCAGCCCATAGTCTATGTAACTGTTATGCAATTATTATTTTTTCTTTGGTTTTTCGAGGTAGGATATCACTCTATCCCAGGCTGACCTGGAATTCACGATGTAGTCTCAGGGTAGCCTAGAAATCATGGTGATCTTACTACGTCAGTACTAGGATTAAAGAAGTGTATCACCAAGCCCAGCTTTATTTTTTATTATTACAAAAAATAAGGTATTTATAGACCTCGAGCCACCAAAAACAGGTTATTCTATTAGTTATAGGTATCTAAAGCATTGAGTACATAAAGTTTTACCCCAACTTTTTTCCTTTCAATTGCTGTCATGTTGCTAAGTAAGAAAGCAACTTCATTCTAAGTGATCTGCCAGTGGGTTTTTGTTTTGATTCTTACTTATATATGTGTGTGTACATATGTGTATGTGCATTCATATATGTGTATAGAGGTGCACATGCATGCTGGATGTCTTCCATAGCAGCTTTCCATCTGATTTTTAAAAATTTATTTGTGTGTGTGTTTGTATATGTGCATCTCTTGTCACTGCAAATAATCCATCAGATGCTTGCATCACTTTTTGCATCAACAGGCTAAAGAATTGAAGTTGGGTTGTAAGCACCTTTAACCACTGAGCCTTCTCCCCAGCCCTCCATCTTGTTTTTGAGATTTGGTCTCATTGGCCTGAAACTCAGCAATTAGACAAGATAAGCTGGTAAGCCCCAGGGATCTTCTTGTCTCTACCTCCCCAGTTCTGGGATTGCAGGCATGCACCACCGTAGCCTGCTTTTGCTTGGGTGCCAGGGATATGAACTCAGGTCCTCGCATAGCAAGATCTTTGCTCTCTGAGCAATCTTCCTAGCCCTTGTTTGTTTTAATCAAGAGCCTAGGACTTGAGTGCAAAGCTATCTGTTAACTTTGGGAGTATGGACACTGAATAGTTGAAGTGCCCACTGTTCACAAGAGGCTCACTCTAAAGGTGAGCTGAAGCCAGGAGATATGACCCAATCGATATCTCCAAAGATACACATCTCATCTCCAGCCAGACCTGTCTTTCCTCAAACTAAACAACTTGAGCCATCTGTGTTTCTTGAGGGATCATTTAAGCAAATGCAAAGGGAAAAATCTTCCCAGAAATTACAATAAAGTTATAGCTTATTAAAGCTTTATTAAATAAAATGACTCTTTATTATTCACACAAACATTGACACTGCACCTTATGTGATACTTTGGTCTTCTGGCTTATTCATTAGTCATCTTTGTTCACCAATGACAGAAGGTATTCACTTTGAAGCCCAGCAGTTTACTCACTCAGTGCCTCATGGGTTCAGAGTCCTTCATTAAGAGTATGGAACATCATCCCTTAAGTGCCAGACACTGTGCTAAGCTTCAGGATTGCATCCATGAGTGCTGTGAGCATGCTTTCTTTTGAAGCTGAAGTTTATATAAAATGGTAGGCATGGATTCAATAGTCAAAGCACCAACACACAGAAGTGTCCTCAAATGCATTAAAAGGTGATGAGAAAGAAGCATGTATGGTCTTTGTTTGCTCTCTACTCCTATTTTTCTATCTTTCCAATTATTTTATATGAGCCCCTCCCCTTGCACTGCTGAAAGATTAACAGCCATCCACTTCTGTAACTCCAGTGACTGAAGTTGAATACAAGTATTTAGAGCAAGGCAATGTTTCTCTTGGGATCTTACACAAGCCACAATGTTGGACATCATCCAGGACTTTTACCCCTTACACCAACATGTTCAGATGTATAAAAACAACAACACATGACATTTTGTATTTAATATCCTGAAGCATAGATGTTATAAGATGCTAGCATCTAGAACAGCCTGATCCCATTGAGAGAGGTATCAGCACAAGACTTGGGGTTTCTGTCTCTTGTGCAGAAACTCATTAGCTAAACTTTCACAGTGCACATACCTCTGCCAACTGGGAAACATAAGCTGCACCAGAGCCCTGTGGCACTTGCCATGAAATCACAAAGGAATTTATCTCTCCTTTCATTTGGCTTCTTATGCTGACAATTGTCTAAGAATAGCCAGCATTATAATGTGTAATATGATGTTTTCTTCCTTCCCCACCAAATCTTTGATAGCAGGGAAGCCTTAGGTATGCAAAGCAAGTTTGCTTCTTTCTAGGAATTGCTGTTACTTTAATAGTGGAATCTCTAATTGCATATTTATTTTATAATTACCATAAACCAGATGTGGTTGTGCACACCTTTAGTCCCAGCACTCTGGAGGCAAAGGTAGGAGGATCTCTGTGATTTGAAGGACAGCCTGGAACTACAGAATGAGTTCCAGATCAGCCTGGGCTAAAGTGAGACCTCACCTCAAAAAAAATTTTAAGAAAAATTATCACTAAAATGTTTAAAAGTGAAGCCCACATAATTGTTGCAACTCATAATTGTTGAGACTCATGCTACTTGGTAGGTAATTTGACCCTATCAAAATCTTCAATCCAGTAATCCTATATTAACATATGATGTGTGTATGTATATACACACGTATATATGGCAAATTAGACTTTAAGTAAGGATACTTACTGTTGCATTCTTGAAGTCAAAAATATTCAGCAGACAACTTAAATGTCTGTCAAGAAAACATCGATGAATTATATCACACACTTATGGAATTCATCTTGTCCATAAAGACAAGGGCAAGTCTACATATCCTGAAGTAAAATGCATGGTTGGGTACATTTTAAGGATGCCTTTTTATCTCATATGAAATATGAATATGTATGCCCCTATCTGCATGCATTAAGGACTCCAGGGAGGAAGATGCAAGCCTTCTTTGAGCTTGGTTTGGGGCACAAGGTACTGAGGAATAAGGTAAGTTTTTTTTTTTCAAAATAAACATAGTCCTGTGACCCTTACTAATGTGATGTGTCTGATAAGTGTGGCATTAGGCAAATTTGTCCTAACACAATCATCAGAGAGTATACTTACACACAGTAGGACCACAATAGCATTACTCAGAAATATATTCTTGGAACAGCCATCATATATGTGGTCCACCATTGGCTAAATCATCATTATGTGACACAGTTAAAGAGGCATTTTTTCTGAATGTTTTTGCTACCTAATTATTATGGATTTTCTTTTGATTTAAAATATTTTGATTAAACTATCCTGTTGCAATTACCTTTAGATTTCTAGGACACACACCTGATCAGCAGCAGCTTATGGGGGGAAAGGGCTTATTTCAGGCTTACAGAATCCAGGGGAAGCTTCCACATGGCAGGTGAAGCTGTCTCACTTTATCATACATCCATTGAAGAGAGAGAAAAGACAGCAGGAGTCCTCATGAACAGCCAGAGCTCAAGTTGGCTCTCTGTACACCTTTGGTAGGGTTGGACTCAAGATCCACCCCTAGTGACACACCTCTTCTAGCAGGGCTCCACCTGCTAAAGACTAAATACAAATTTCATCTTAATCAAAAATACATAAGGCCTAGGAAGATGTAAATTTACATATTCAATCTACAACATATCCTTCTCTTAATTTTGGTAAAAGTGTAATATATATATATAATAATATAAATAATATATATATTATTTATTTATGGATCTTAGCAATCTGTATTACCATCAATAGTTTGAGAACTAATGCAGTTATGTTGTGTTTACACAATTTTCCTCTCAAATTAAACCAGTAAATTATCTTTTTATTTTTATTTTTTTTAAGGAGAGGGATAGATGGAGGAACTGGGAATGGGTGAAACATCAGAAGCCTAGGTCGGAGGATGTAAAAGGACTCTGGTGAGCTTTGCTGCTTTGCTTCAACAGTGGTAATTATCAAAAACCTAATATAGGCAAAACTTACCAAGCAAATAATCTTCCTAGCAGACCCCCTACTAACCTTGGAGTCTTAGCAGTCTGAGTATCTAGAGGGATGGAAGCTTGGGGGTGTTCTGTAGCCCTCTACTGCCCACCTCAAGGTCAGGGAGCTCAGAATACAATGTCCCAAGCACTCCCAATGCTGTACCTCACCAGAGTTGCTCAGGGAAGCCCAGCCCTCATCCATGGAGAAGCCTCCTACTAGGCTGGGAACATGTCCCCAAGGTGTGAAGCAGGCAATAGGGTTAAGCTATTCAGGAGACTTCTCTACTCTCAAACTCCAATTTGCCCACTGATTGTCCATGCCCACAACTCTAAACTAAAGCTCCCTTCTCAGCCTCCTCCTACTCACACAACCAGACACTGGGCATCCTCCTCATTATTTATTTGTGTAATGGAAATAGGTTGTATGTTGTTATTGAAAATAATCATGTTATTGACCATTCCTCTGTCATATAATTGTAGAGAATCACAATACAAAAAAGACCATCTGCTCAGTCTTTTAAAAAAGGAGGCTGTGAGCATAATGACACGTGTAGCATGCAAACATTTAAACTTCTGTTTAGAACTGTCATGTTATATGCCCTAGTAATTTTAATATAACCTATTAGCCTTCAGTAATATGGAATACAGTGGAGCCAATTGAAGCAGGTGGACTTCTTGTCCTCATCAAGTGTCTAAATATTGTAGCAGGTGCACTACGCCCTGTCCTATTGGACTCCCCAGGGTCCCATCATATTTCATGGTCAGGAGATCAGCAGTCATCCATGCAGTGACAGCCAGAATTGAGCTCTGGACCTGGACTCTGACTCTTTAAACTCTGCAGTATAATCTTGGCCGCAAACTTTTTTTTTGCAAAGAAGAATATACTATTACTGACATAATTTAATGCATGTAGCATTATTATGAACATATAAATCAAATCTGAAATTTGCCGTCTTACCAATTCAACGAACGAGAATGATTATAGCAGCAACTTTTATATCTGAAAATTTTGGATAAAGAATTTTGGACATAAGTATTATGTTAGCTTCAGGATCCAGTGAATATTGTTACTGGGCCACTGCTATGAAGACTGTGAAGAAATATGTCTATATAAATATGTATTACATACTTTCAATTCTTTATTTCATATTTGATCATGACTCATTAGCTTATCCCTTCACATGTCAATGTTCAGTATATTGGGGTTTTTTTAGATTATCATCAACTGTGAAAGGACTCAACAGTACTCATTTACTAACCTTAATATTTTGTCAATGACAGTGCAATATTCTTAATAAGCATCATTAATATTATATTATCATCCATCCCCAGTCCATAAAATAGTTTAAGGCACAGCCTCTGATCTTCAAGTGCACAGAACTTAATTAGCACAATAATATGCACACACAGAGAGGAGCTGGGGTATACAATCACATCAGTTAATTGTGCACAAAGCCCATTTCATTCAGTGTTCTGTGTGTTTCCTTACTCATGTGATGAACATTCAGCTATTCCTGAAAGATGGATGGGCTCCATCAGCATCCTGCAGCTTTTGTTTCTTATCACCTAAACACCATTAGACCTTTCTCTAGTTTCACGCAAATTAACTGCTCATCAATTTCATGATTGCAAGAGCTTGCAGCAGCTGTAGCTTTCAAACTATGATTACTTTAAACCTATTTAGATCTAACTTCCCAGCACATGATGATCTCTGTTCAACTCAATTGATTCATTGCAACCAGTTTATAAGCAGGACATTCATTTCACTTAACTATCGATCTGAATAGGCCATGGAGATACTGCCTTCGCCTCAGCACCTGCAGTTCTATGACCTGGCTGTCAGTACCAGCCTTCAAATTAGAGGGCTAGTCTCCACTAACCATCTTCCACTTGTTCCTGTTTCTGTTATGTAGACAATTTTAAGAGGCAGGTAAAACATCGAATAAATGGCTCTCAAATGCCAAGGTTTATTTCACTTAGAAATGTGCATCATTTCAGGAGCAAATTGGATGAGACCAGAAAAGAACAGAAAAGAAAAGAAGAAAAGCGTGAGAGGCATAATTCTTATAAGTAGTACGTTTGAGTAGACCTGAGGGTGTTCAGACAGAAGTCACACTGAAGTTTTTATCCTGCCCAAGATATCCCAACACACTCCTGACCTATCCAGAGGAGAAGCCAATTCCGTTTCAGCCATCTGACTCGTTTCCAGGATGTGCAAATGCTTGTTTATTTGAATAATGACTTCCATAAGAGGTGTTAGCTAGCACAGACCTCAGAAGTACCCTTAGGGTGTTTGCAAGTTTTTAAAAAATTGCTGGTGGTCCTAGTTTCAAAAAGTAAAAACAAAAGCTCTGAAACCTTCCTCCCATGTCACTTCCTTGCTCCCTGTTGGATGTGCAACACACCAGTGAAAGGCCATTACACACGTCCAAATAGAAAATGAAAATGTAATAATTGCTTTGATAACTTTCTTTGGAACATTGAAAAAGGAAACGAGAATTAATTGAAATTATTCCCAGAGAAAGATACATGATAGGTGACAGAAGCATGCTTCTTCTAATGGGTGCTGTCTTTGTCTTTCCATCAACAGCTCTTTTGACTGAACACACACACACACACACACACACACACACACACACACACACACAGCTGCTAGATAATAAATGTGTTCTACTAATAGGAGACCTTGATTTGATTACTTAAACTCTGTAACTTCTTATCACAAGGCCTGATGTTATCCACTTTCCCTCTCTCTTCCCCAGCAGTTTTTCTCCTTTCCCAGGGGGAGCTCAGCAGGAGGCAAAGTTAGAATTCACTGCTTTCCTTGACTTTGGGGTAACACTTTCTCATTCATAAAGATTTTTTACCACAACTACTAAAATCAGAAAAACTTTTGGTAAAATCATCTTTTTTTTTTCAACCAAAACCTTACCTGTCCTGACTTAGTAGTTAACACCAAGCAACTATACTTTAGGGCATGTCAAATAACCATGCCTACTTGCACCAGGGTAAACTAAGTTTACAAAGCTATTCCCATGTAGTCAGGTAGATAAGTCTTTGGTTAAGAAATAAGAGAAAAGGAGATGTCCAGCACAACTCGCTGCCCTTTAGATCTATTCCCCTCACATGCTTCTTGTCTCATTTCTTGTCCTGCCTAAAACAGAAATATCAAGAAACATCCTTCACAGATATTACTATAGTCCATTCATTCTTCCATTTGAAAAGTTTCAGAGAATATCATTAATAGAATAAATAATTTTATATAGATATATTCCAGATAAAGGCATCATATATGTCTGTGAATACAGATATTTAGAGTGATGGATGTGTATATGCATGCATGCACATACATATTTTTCTGCATATAATTCATCTTTGAGTTTATGACAAATGCTTTGCAATCACTGCTTCTCAGAGTTCTGAGAAAATATTTATAGGATTTCTTACAACTTATGGAAGTTTAAATGAATTTTTGAAACCTCAGTTAGTAGCTGAGAAGGACTTCAGGTTCCTAATGCCCTCTCAAACAATTTTTCTTACAAAGAAGCCTTTTTTTCGGGCATGGATTTCAGAGAGATGCTATTCTGAATTTGATATCTTCAGATAACATAGATGCAGGTTTCTTCTATGCTTTGGAGAAATATTCAGATATTTGTTCTTCATATCTAAGTGCACTAAAATGTACTCTTTAGAATCTCAAAATGCACTTACAGACTCTTTAGAAGTGGACATCTGCTTTTGATCATGCAATTTAATATGAGTCCTAGAATTTTGACACAATGACAGGGGTTGATTTAATATTAATTTAAGTCCTTCTTCATAATAATCTTTGTGAAATAACTCAATTTAGGTAACTTTCTTAATTCAAAGAACTATTGTTTGCTTAATGTATTAATCATATATCCAACATGTCATGAGTTGCTCTGACATCTTCTTATATAATTATTTATCTTCCCTTCACATTTCTTGGGTCACCCACACAAAATGATAATTTCCACATTACCTTTTTGGATGTAGGACAGATAGTCATGATGCCTTCTTCACTATCTTCCAGAACATTTCAAAATAGGGTAGGTGTGTAACATGAACCACAAACATTTGGTGCTATTATCTATCTTGACTAGGTGAAATTGGCATTAAAATTACCTTCCCACTTCTTTCCCGGGGCAGGTGACACAGGATGATCTGAAACTATGTCAGCCCTACTGCTGACTTCACTCGAGTGACTCCATGCATTGTAAGGACTGCATCTGGGGTGGTGGAAGTGTCCTACTGTTAGTAACAGGAACATATTTGGAGCCACTTGGGGTATAGATAGATGAATGCTCACTCCTTTTGTTTTCTGTTCAAAAAGTAGAGATTATAAATGTCTTCTTGTGTAGTTGCTTTCTTTGTATTTCTCACTTCCTTCTTTTTGAATCATATTTCAAAAGTAACATCAATTGGAAAGGTTTGGGTTTAATATTTGAAGAATGAAGTTACTTTAAAACCAAGAGGTATGTGAGCCTAAGAGGGAAAGTGAAATATTCCTGGTATTATATATATCTGGGTAGTAATTTTAGCACTGCCCCTGTCTTTACCTGAGTAAATTCAAGCAAAATCTGTGATCGAGCAATGATAATATATCCCTCAAGAAAATTATGAAAACACAATTAATCATCTCTTTCCTTACAAATAAGTTTTATAACAAAGGGCTTCTTAAATCCAACTCAAAGATATTTTGTTTTACTGACCTCATATTTTCCTTTATATAGTTTAGCCATTTTAATTCTGAATGCAATGAGGGTCAATCGGCCTCAAGAGTATCTTCTCTTTCATGTTGCATATACTTCCATTTTTGTAAATACATACAATTTAAATTTCATCGAACTGTTTAATATTCTCAAACCCCTTATCACACTTGGTAGATGATCCCAGATGACTCAGCTCTGATTGCCCTCATTTTTTAAATATTTTATTTATTCATTTTCAAGCAGAGAGAGATTGAGAAAGAGAGAGACAGAGAGAGAGAGAGAGAGAGAGAGAGAGAGAGAGTGCACCAGGGCCACCACCTTGTAGGTCTGGCTTATGTGGGTCCTGGGGAATTGAACCCAAGGCCTTAGGCACTGGAGGCAAGTGCCTTAACTGCTGATCCAGCTCTCCAACCCTGATTGCCCTCATCTTGAAGGTGAAAGAATAACAACATTTCAGGACACATCCCACGGCATATTTTGAGCCCCAACCAACTGCTGGCCAAATAACCTAGAGTTGGAGACTATGCTGTTAATCAGAAATTATATAATCCCATGTTTTAGTATAGTATGTAACCATTTGTCTGAAAGAAAAGAATAAGAATCCCATAATGCTGTACTCTGTGGGATTTCATTTAACCATCCCAAGCTATTCCAAACATGGTCCATCTTGGGATCAGCTTGTTCCCCGTGAGTACCCCTGCCAGGCTGCTTTGTGGTCCATCCACCTGTGTCTGAATCATCACATTACTTTGAATCCTCTCACTTGGGATTCAGTGGCTGGAAGAACCATTTCCAAAAAATGAAACCAAAAGCCAAAGCCTTACTAAGTGATAATATTTGATCACAAAGGAAAGAAGTGTTACTATGCACTATTATAAAGGTGGAGGGAACACAACCCCGGATGTGCAGCCAGGAGACTCCTTGGAGAGCTTCAGCTTACTGGAGAATTGCAGACGAGTGGAGCTCTTAGAAGGCTCAGGACCATCCAATTCAATCACCTCATTTTACAGGTGAGAAAACTATGACCTCAAGGCCAAACAATTTGACCAAAGCCGCACAGATAATTTATTGCAAAGCCATAACTGGAACCTATGTGTTCTAATTCCTGGCTTAGGACTTTTTTTTTTCCTTTGAGCTATATTACTTTGCTGCTTTAAGTTTTGGATGCTCCTACAAAAAGAGAAAATTAAATAGTAATAGTCATAATAATATTTCTTTGGAATTTTGATCTATAAGTAGTTGAGAAAGGAAGAGGAGATTAAGAACCATACTGCATGTGTGCTGGCTTAGAATAGACTGTTTCAAGGAAATGAATTTGGAAGAAATAGATTCTGGTCTTCATGGCTTGGACATAAAAATTATTTTATTGTTGCTACAAGGTAAACTTTTCTCCTGAAGCAAAATAAGTCAGTTGAAAACAAGTCAGAGTAATGTGCATTCAGGCAGGGGTGGCTGCTGCTACCATGAGAAGATGGGCTGTTATAAACAGATGGATGCTCTGGCCTCACCTTGCTCCCGGTCAGGTGAGGCCTTTTAACCTAACATTTTCAACTTTTTTATGATGCCAGGGGAGTCTGGAGCTCCTAGTTTATAGACAGTTGCCTGAGAATACAACTTTTAAGGTAAGAAGGATTTCTTTTTGGTGTATGGTTTCAGAGGCTTTAGTCCTTGGTCACTTTGTCATGCTGAAATGGGCCTTTGATAAGGCAATGCATAATGGCAGACAGAGCATAGGGGAGCAAAATCCCTCACCTCACGATAGCCAGAAAGCTAAGACAAAGAAGAAAGGGCCAAGGACAAGGCAGACCCTACATGAGCACACATATAGTGACCTACAACCTCCAACAAGGTTCTATCGCTTAGTATCCAAATAAGCTATGACTTCACCAATAGATTAATTAATTGATGAACTTGGATTCCTCCATGATCCAATCACCTCTCAGATTCCCATCAACTGGGAATCAAGCCTTTAACCCATGAGCCTTCCATGGGTATTTTTATATTCAAACCATAACAAGCCTTTTCACATTAAAAAGTGGATAAAAAATTGCTCATTGGCTTATGAGCGTGCTGGACCTGAACAAGAGGAATTTACAGCCCTAAAATCTGGGACAGAGATTGGTTGTGGTGGAGAGTGATCTAAGTGCAGTAACTAAGACCCCTCCCCAATCCTTGGCCATAATGAGTCATGAACATAAAAGCACCTCAGTCAACCGGGTCCGGTGAAATGAGGTTTTAAGGGTCCAGGAGTTCCAATGAGTAAAATCCAATCACCTTGACTGTAATCAGCCATTCAGTTGAGGACAGATTTCAAACCAAAATAATAACACAAGAATAAATCTCTCATTAGTAATCCCATTTATGCAAAATTCTAATTAGCTCTGCTTGGAAAGATATGATGGAGTCTGATGATATGATAGAGTGAAAGAAAGAAAGAGGCTTCAGCCATTGGGCACATGGCACAGATCTCCTCTAAATAGGACACTCATATAATTTATCATTGTAACTAGACCTCTCTTAAAAGTGAGAGAGGGCTCTATTAATAATTATGCCATGATGGTAGGTATAAACTGGGACTGTCCCAGGTAACCTGGAATGCAGAGTCCCTCATCCTCCAAGGATAAATGAGAAGGTTTGCTCCCTCTGCCTTTCATTCCTCAACAGCCTGAGTTATCTTTGGAAAGATGAAATAGCAAGTGGCCCATATCTGTTGTTTAAAGCTATCTCTCAGAAAATGTAGCACAGGGCATTGTTAGAAGTGCCCCAAATCATGACTGGTAGATTAGGACAGTTTAGTAATGTCCCCTTTCAATAGTCACTGGCCTGAATTCCTTCCTAGGACCCAGATCAGATCCCCCAGGGCCATGCAAAGCCCTCACCTCTTGCTCCTTCTGTGCTCAGGGGATGCTCAAGTACCAGAGCCAATGCCTTCCCCTGGAAGGACACTGATGGCCACACAGCTGACAGGAGAGGCTTTGTATAGAAACAAGAGAGCTCTCTTGAAGCACTGTAGCAATGTGACATCAGAGGGAAAGGGGACTGTCATCATTTCCAGTGCTTTGGCCACACACAGGGAAACTTCCAGTTGAAGTTAGCTACAATTGAAAATGCCCTAATAAAGAGCAATTAGCTCTGTGTCATGAAATGTTACCTTTTCAAGTATTCTCATGGAAAGATTCAAGGGGACAAACTACCCCCACATCTTTTTAGGCTCTGAGTTTAAAAAATGCAATGGAAGAAAGAGAAATGAAAGTGAAGAAGGAAAAACCCAGAAAACAGGAAGCACTTGCCACTGATTGGGCTCATCTATCTAGCCACCAGGGATTCTCCTTTCTCAGCCTTCCCAGCACTGAGATAGCAGGTTCACCCTGCCATGGGATGCTTCATGTGGGGATTCAAATGTGGGCCCTCATGCCTGTGTGGCAAGCATTTCACCAACTGTGTCATTTCTGCAGTCCCTTCGGGAACCTATCCTAGCTTTCAATTTTTTTTGTAAGAAAATATTTTTTAAATCTTTATTATCAATAATTAGATACATTATATGAACAAATCTTGTGATGGTATCCCCATTTCCCTCCTCTCTGTCCGCAACCCGCTGGGTACCCTCCTTCGTGCACATACTGGATCATTCCATGTGGTAAGGGCTTATGAATTGCACAGGAGGTAGCCAGTATTTTCCTGCTTTGTGCATTGTTGCTGAGGGGCGGATGTCTCTGGATATCCCCCACCCCCACCACCATGGCTCTTATAATCTTTCTGCCCCTCTTCCACTCAGTTCCCTGAGTCATGGTGGGTGAGTTTTAAGTCTGCTTTATTGTTGAGATCTTAAGTGTTTCTTGTCTTCTACTTTGGGTTGTGTCGGGTATTGTTGGTATCTGTCTCCACTGTCCTTTCCTGGGTTATCTGACTTGCTGTGGTGATAGGTCTCTTGCTTATTTCACCACTTTCTCATAGGTTTCATTTGGGCCCTGCATGGTAGGCCAGGGGTGGTTTGTATTGATAAGTGGCTAGAAGTGCCCCACCATCAGAATGTGACTTAGAGGTCCTTTCTGCTACATGCTTCCTTTCTTACCAAGCGACCTTCATGAGACGCCTTCCTCTGAGGGGTTCCCCTTGGCCTCAGCCTCCCTTCAATGTGACTATAACCTATATTCTCATTTATGCACACATATTTGTAATCTTTCTATCTGGGCCAGTGGCAGCCAAATTCTGCCTAATTCAAGTACATCCTGGTATTCAGAAGACTTTGTAAGCCTCAGGCCTTCAAAGCTAGTGTGCTCCTTTTAGTTTTTTACTATAAAAAATAATCACCTTGCTTGAGTGCAGAATGTTCAATGTCTGCATCTTTAGTTCAAAGACACTAATGACAAATTCCTTTACAGAACTCCTGGAAATCTAAGCTTCAAATACAAAAATTGAACATCTAGAAAGAGACATTAGTGTGCAGGCTTTCAGCTTCAAGCTTGTCCTGGCATGTGCTATTTTGTTCTTTAAATGGAAAATGAAAATGTTGATAAAATTTTCTGCCTTCTTGGCCTCAAGCCATGCTTCTCAACAGCTGCAGTGGAGAGAGGATTTGTCTGCTACTAATGGTGGGCATTGAGAGTACTTGTTTTCCACAGCCAGTGGGCAGGGGAGTTTCTGAGAAGCAAGCTAGACGAGGGCCTGACACTAAGCAGATGAGGCAAGGCCCCATGGGTTTAGCAATAAGACCTGGCTTTCTCAGAGCTTCCGTGATTCCACTTAATTTTCTTCCTCATTATCCTGTGGGCTCCCATTAGTTCATTTAGTAAATACCCTGCCCACTAAATAATGTAACTCATTATGGACAATAAATATATATTAAAAAAAAATTAAAATCTGTAATAAGCAATCGGGATGTCCCTGAAAGCAGTCTGTAGTGTTATTTAAATACAACATGATATCTGTAAGACATCATGTTTTATTCCCATGACAATCCTGAACAGTTAATTTATTAATTAATAAAGGAGAGGAAAGTTGTAGTCCATTTATTGGCTAGTATCGTCATACCCATGTCATTCTTTGGTCATACCCATGTCATTCTGTGGTCCACAATTAAAACTAATGAACTATGTTGTCTGAAATGGAGTGCCTATGTGTTAAACACATTGCTATAAATGTTCATGAACTTTTTTTTAAAAAAAGTGAAACACATATGACTCACATGCCAGACACCTGACTATGACCTCAGCAGAATGAAACTATTGGATAGACCTGAAGAAGTGGTGATGGCCCCTCTATAGTCCAAGTAGGATTTCAATGTCTCTCTCATTCATTCCCCATACCATATCCCCACACAGATACACAACACTTTGCAGCAGTGATAGAGCTGCTAACACATGTCTTCCTCTAAGTTGGTGAGCCATTAAGTTCGAAAGAATTTTCACATCTGTTCCACATCTGAGAGGATTCCTAGTCATCTGATGGGTATAGAAATCTGCAGCCCCTTCCCCTGAGCTGCTGCTCAGAGCAAAGTCAGCACCTGTTTTCCTTCAGGCAGGCGAAGCTTGGAAGATCTCTTCTCCCTGCAAATATAGCCGCCCCTAGTTACCAGAGCCTTTCCTCCTCTTGAATGAACATCAAGAAAGTGAATGACATCTTTATACATTGTTGTTCACATGTGGCAGGTGTCACTGGTGCTGGCCAACAGTCCTTTGAAAGTACCTGTTATCTTGGTACAGATAAGAACACTGGCTCAGAGATTCAGCAACCAATGAATGCTAGGGTTCCAGGTTCTCAAAATCAATTAAGGCATCCCTGATTTCAAACTTCCAAAACCCAGGTCCTTAGCATCTGGCATGACCACACATAGCAGAAAAAGTCTGAGTAAGGCATGTGTATTCAGATAACTTTCACTTCCCTCAACTTGCTCAAACACTGGACTTCCTGGAAATGGCTTTGCCTCTTTTATATACTTATAGCTGATTAGTGGGTGTGATGTGACCTTCGGGACTAGTTATGTCATGGAAATGTTTCATAGTATGATCTAGAACCTAGAAATCAAAACAGAGCATGCACGCTCTAACCTTTGTAACCACATCCTGAGCAAAGAGCTTGACACAGGTGACTTGAGGCTTTAGGCTAACAATTTGTTTGTATGTTTATAGAATCAAGATTGACACAATTTCATGTAAGGTTGTATAAACTTTTACTTCTGATTTTAATCATAGGTCAGCTTTATAGTAATCAAACCTGTATTATTTATTTCAGAGTGGCACCAAATCTTTGCAAATGTTAAAAACTAGCCAAGGAGGTCCAGGGTGCCAAGGGCTTCCATTGCAAATACGCACAGCCAAATGAGGAACTTCAGTATAAATGTTACTGTAAATTAAGATTCTAGGATTTGTAAAGCTAAAATTGCTGAATCTACCACATTTGATAATTTTCTACCATGAGGGCTATGGATTTTTTTAAAAAATGTATTCTGCAAAGAATCATTTGTTCTGAAGCAGAGAAAGAGAAACAGCTTTGAAAAGCATCCAACAACATAAAGGCTGATTTCTGGGTAATTGACCATCCCTCCAATCCAATAGTCAACTTTGACTGCAGAGGCTCAATATTCTGCTATATGAATTTATTTACACAATAAAACTATTAGTTTTTTTCTTAATTTTGCACACTTAAAAATATTTGCTTATTATTCTGAATCCTCTATGATACTAATTCCTTGAATCTTCTCACACTCAATTATAAGAAGTAGACATGTCACGATTTGAATTTGTCTCTCATAGACTCATGTTTTGAACACTGTGTCCCAGCCTGTGACACTATTTTGAAGGCTGTGAAGACTTTAGGAATGGCTGGTGGAAGTAGATCACTAGGCATGTGTTTTTCAAGGTTACTTCTAGCTCTGGTTCAGGCTTTCACTCTCTGCCTGCATGCCACCTATGAACAAGCCTCCATCAAACATTCTCATTATGTTGGGCAGAACCACTATAGTCCTCGTATCTTCCTCACCATGGTGGACTGAAACATTTCCAAATATCTGAACCAAAATGAATGCTTCATTCCTTAAATATACTGGTCACTTATTTTGGTCACAATGACAGAAAGGGCATTAAGACAAGCTACTCTGGCTTTGAAGGAAGGAAGGCCAAGAGAAATTAAGTATCTTGTATCAGATCTTATCACAGTTGCCATTCGTGAAAAGCACATGAGATCACAGGCCACCCTGCATAGAACTGGTGATCGGTAAGACATAATGATGCAGCTGGATTGGGGTTAAGCCCTTCAGTACAACACATTCAGTCTGCCAGAGGAGTTTGAAGAGTCTGTTCATTGTTTTTGTTGAATTAGCCATTTTTGCTGTTTCCTTTCGGTTTTGATACCTTCCCTACTCTAAGTGTGCTTCCTAGAACAATCAGAATCTCAGGGGCAGTGTGTATTATTACGAGTGACTTCATTTCTAACTACTACTGAAAGTAAAGAGATTATTTTGAAATTTACAGTTTGTCACTTTTTTCTTGTTTCAGTGAGTTGATTTTATGAATATGTCTTATAAGAAATAAATATGAACATTTGCCTATGATTTTTATTTTATTTTTGCATGTATCTATGTGTGTATATGCATGTGCATGCACACCTGTGAGTACATTTGCACGTGCACATGTGTTTGGGAACCTGGAGGTCAATATCGAGTGTCTTCCTCATTCACTCTTCCCTTATTTTTTGAGATGAGACAGGCTGTCTCAGTGTACTTGGAGCACACTGATTTGGTCAGAGTAGCTATACAGAAAGCCCCAAAGGATCTTGTCTCTGTCTTCCAGCACTGAGATTATAGGTTCAAACCACCTCAGCAGGCTTCACATGGGTACTAGGTATCTGAGCTCAGTTCTTCATGTCTACATGGCAAGGATTTTATCAACTGAACCATCTCCATTGCTTTTTGCAGACTTTTAAGTCTCAAATACTGTTATTAAATTGTCAACTTATAAAGTACCTCAAAATATGTATGAATGTATATTGCAGCAAGGCACACTTTTTTGCATTCAGTATAACATTTTAAATTTTTTTTATTTATTCATTTTCAAGCACAGAGAGAAAGAGAGAGAGAGAGAGAGAGAGAGAGAGAGAGAGAGAGAGAGAGAGAGGGAGAGAGAGAGAGCACCAGAGCCACCACCTTGTGGGTCTGGCTTATGTGGGTCCTGGGGAATTGAACCCGGGGCCTTAGGCACTGGAGGAAAGTGCCTTAAACTCTGAGCCATCTCTCCAGCCCTAGTATAACATTTTATATACACATATATTCAAAAAATATTTATGTTCTCATTATAAAATATCTATCTTGAGAATTCACACTGGGGATTTTTGCATATCCAAGATTACAGACTTGTAAGAAATCCATCAACTCTCAGGTCAGCATCATGAGCCCTGGCAGAAGCTACACCAGGAAGGAGCTGAGATGAAATGTTTGGTCCCATGACACCTGGTTTGATACAGGACTAGACATTGTCATTCATTCAGATGCCTGTCCTCCTCCAGTCTGTTAGTATCCCTTAAGTGAAGGCTAATTACAATTGGTAAATGGGAGTGGAATCCTGAGGTTAACAATATGTTTTCAGCTCACTGATTTGTGAACAACCCAGAATAATTAGTCCTCATTTTTTGCTCTTTGTTTTCTCATTTGTAAAATGATTTCTCTTTGATAATGTTCTCATTCCATCTAGAAAACAAGGTATGGAAATTATAATTCCTTAACTATATAGTTATAGAACTTATAACTATATAATTTATAACTATATGTAGCTATAGAAGTTATAACTCTTTAACTATATAGTTATAACTATAACTTATCATCTAGTGAAAGTAGTTGTAAATTATGCTGAATATGCAGCAGGGAAGACAGAAAAGCACATATAATGGAGCTTAACTTGAGCTACACTGAAGGAGGAGAGTTGAGCTACAGGGAGAAAGTGAGCAGTGCACACATCAGTTGTCATAGACAAACCCTCTTCCTATGCAAGACTATATTTCCCTTTGCCTAGTCAGAGACATGCCCTTAGTTTAATTGTACGTTGTTGATAATATTGAAGCAATCAACAGCACTCACTTGGGAGATATTAATTGCAAATCACGAAACATTTAGGATTAAGTCTCACTGAAAGAGACGTTTTCCTCTCCACAAAAGAGAAAAACAGAAATGTCAAAAATGAGGGAGATGTTCATTTACTCTTCGGATCACAAATCAGAGGTGGGCTGTCAGGGTACACACGGGCTTCTATAAAATCAAGGCAAAGGCTAAACCCCTGGACTCCTAAATATGATTCCTACTCTCCACAGCAAACTTCAGCCAACACATTAGTTTTCCAGAACAATTAGGAATATTGTGACTCCGTGGCCTTTCAACATCTTCCCAAGAGCCTACCCAGAACCATATATATACCATCCTGTAGAACATGGGAACCCTTAGCTGCAAAATGACCTAGGAGATATGGTCTTGGCTGTGTATGGGAGGATACTAACAACAGACAGTGGATGGACTCAGGTGACATTTTTCCCCACTCTGTCCCATGTACCATGGCTCATGGATTGTTCTGAGCCTGAGCCTTGAGCGAATGTGTGTTAACAAGAGTGTAGGAATAAAGAGGCCAGGCGACTTTGAAAGACCTCAGCTGGTGAAAGGAGTTATAAGTTAGACTCTAACATGGATGGTATGTTTTTTCCCCCTATGGAGACATCACAAACATCTCTTCATCCCAAAACAAGCACCAATAATGGATCAAAGAAAGGATTCCACCCAACTCTAGCTTGGCCATCCAGTGACTTTAAGAGGGCTCGGTTAAAAGCATGGGTGAGGTGTTGCCTAGAGAACCTTGAGTAATTTAAAGGCAACTGCATCACTAAACCACCCACAATAGCGTTACTGATGACTCACTGAAGCTGCATCCCTGGGGCATCCTGCCTGCCTTAAAGGCAGCCCCCCTCTCCAAGAGTCTCCTCTGCACAGCAATTGTAGTAGTTATATAGCCTTGTGGAAAGGCCTTGCAAACCTTGTAATTTTCTGAGCCTTGTAAGTTTCACTTATTTACTGAGCCTTATAAGCTTTTGTTTTTCTTTTTTCAGTTTTGTTAGGTTCAGGAGTCTTGTGACCCACCTGTAGCCCTCAGGGGAGAATGTTATAATTGGAGGAAATAGCTATAAAATAACTCATTGTAGTGAAAGAGAAAAGGAAAGCTAGAAAGTACTCATGCTTGTCCTTACACTCTGAATTTATTTGGGCATTTTGTCATCTTGGTACCATGAAATGTCATTCTTTATGATACATTAGCTTCACACACCTTAGTTTGCCACAGGGATGCAGAACATCTCTTGAGGGCAGTCACTTGATACTGAAAAGTGACCATCGCCACACTGCCACAACTAGAATGTTAGACTTATGTTCCAGTAAAGGAACATAATAAACACATTGCTAACTGCATGATTGGACAGCATATACCAAAGGTTATGGTGGTTGATGGGTAGAGTACAGGGAAAGGTATTTATGTTTCCCAAATGGGACCAGTCTTCTCTGTTGTGATTCAACATCAGGAATGCAAGACCTGAGCCTCAAGTTCACACATATCCATTCTAATAGAAGGATGGAAATGGGCACCATGGCGGCTCATTCTGCATATCTCTAAATGACCAATATCATTAGTATCATAAAATAAAAAACACCAAACTCTAAACTTATGTGTGTCCTCTTCCACAAAAGCTGTGGTGAGGAACCATTGGAGAGGATTTAGAAAGTTCTAAAGATGGAAAGAAACAGAGCCCAGACTTACAAGAGTCTACAAATGGATAAGGGAGGTAAGATTGGCATAGGCCGACAACTGTGCCTTTCTACAATGCTGTCACTTGGCAAAGAAACAAGAGGGGATATTAGAACAGACAGCAAGCCTTGAAAAGAAGGTTTAAAAAGTGGATGTATGACAGGAAAATGAAATTACTTGTATTTGACCTTTCTTTTTCTGTTCACATAAAGAATTTGAAATTCCATTTAAAAATCAAAATACAAAAAAGACTTGAGGTGTATAGCTGACTCACTCAATAGACATAGAATAAATGCAGTTCACATTTATCTGTGGCACTGACTTTCTGCCTCCTCCGCCCCTTCCAGGAGTCTGAGTTTTGCATTGTCTGAAATCCCTTCTTGTTACTGGTTGCTGTACAGACATCCTACTCACCTGCTTGTAATCATTTTTGACAGAATCTAGTGGGACATTTACAGGAGACAAAAACTGGCTGGGCAGTCCAGGAAACCTGAATTCTGTTCCCACATCTTCGCTCATGGTCTGTGGTGCTTTATTATGTCCTAGCCTTGCTGAGCCTCCATTCTGCAGCTACAGGCAAGACATTGGACTTCATAAAGGATTACAACCTCAAGTAGTCCTAGGCAGCCAGATCACACCAGGGAAAATGAAGGCAGACAGCATACAGCAGAAGTAGAAGAGAATGAGACAAAGTGAATGGACACTCTATCTGCAAATGGACGTAATCCATTGAAGACGTGTTCAAATTTTAATAAAGACAAATATCACTGACTTCTAAACTTCAGTGGACTGCAAAGGAGGTGTTTATTAATCTTTTGCCATAAAAAGCCTTCCAAATGTCATTGTTTGTTCTTTTGTCAACAAAACCACGTTTATTTCTTGGTTGAAGTGAGCTATAGCTCATTTTACTACATATACCTCCTGCACTGCCTCTAATTTCTCCATCATTTTCATTCAGCATATCTGGGAGTCAGAGCTCATTCACTAGACATCTGGAAGCCACATAGAACACAACCTTTGTTATCAGGAATGGTCAGAAGATCTATGAGCAACACAACAGGAAGCAGCAAACAGGATATTGAACTTGAAACCAAATGCACCAAAGGATGTGTCAAGGAAGTATGTGGAAAATTCCCCACTTCCTTAAGAGTATGGTAGCAGGTATCATCCCCCTCCCAGATGAGGGTGGGCTCTCAATAAAGTCGTAACTGGGATCCTGCTAAAACTGGACTTGGCCAGCCAAGGAGAAAATCTAGACCAGAGGGAGCTCAGAATACCCTTACCAATTCTCCCTCTGACAAACACTGTCAGAAGGGAAAATGGATACAGTCCCAACACAACATGTTGCCAGTAGGGTCCACAGTGTTCATTTGATCCAGGTGTCACCCATAAACTTTTGTGTTCTGAATTCTTGATCCCCAACTGATGGCAATTTTGGAATTGGAACCCTGTTGGAGGTGTGTTGTTGTGGGTGGGCATGTGGATGTTTTAAGCCAGCTTCCCCTTACCAGTGCTTGGCACACCTTCCTGTCCCTGTTTGCCACCTGCTGTGGCAGAGGTGATGTCACCCTCTGCTCATGCCATCATTGTCCCTGCCATCATGGAGCATCCCCTTGAGTCTCTAAGCCAAAGTAAACCCTTTCTTCCACAAGCTGCTTTTGATCAGGTTCCCTATGCCAGTAACAGAAAAGTTGACTATAACACCCAGGTATGGCCCAATTGTGTGTGTGTGTGTGTGTGTGTGTGTGTGTGTGTGTGTGTGTGTGTGTTGGAATTTATATCTCCAACTGAGATTGCTTTATGGAATGATTATTGAACTTTTTATGAAGCTCAAGAAGGGTATTAGTACAAATGTCAATAAGCATTTTATCACTAAATTGAGAAATCACTAGGGACAACCCAGAAATGTCTCTAATTGTGTCTTTTTAGGGCAATTGAGCAGCACTCTTCTTGTTTATCTAAAAGCTTGCAACAAATAATTTAGGACCTATTTTGAAGCCTGCTAAGTGTGGGCTACTCAAACTGTCAAGTGTATTCCAATTATGGTAAACACCCCTTTGAATATTCAGCTGGGAAAACAAGGAGCCCTCAGTCCCACTGGAGACCAGAAAATTGCTTAGTTCACTCTTTTCAGCAATTGCTGTGCATAAATGCATGTTATTTTCCTTTAGATATCTCTGGTATTAAGTACAAAATGAAAATGTTTTTTGTTAGTGAAGATATTTTACAAAGAACGCCATTTGTAATCTGGTATACAATTTAGCATACATGATGTATGAGTTCAACTTAATAAAATTGAGTGTGGGCTGTCTTTAAAAATCATCAAAAAGAAACTTCACATTTTTATAACCCTCCTAATACATGTGCTTCAGCTCTGATATGTAACGAAAAGAGAGAGAGAGATCCAGTTAAACTGTACAATATCTCATCAAATATTAAGTGGTATTTCATTTTTAACATTTGGTTATTATCCTGTACTTTCTAAGGAAACAAAATCATTACATGTATGGTTTCAATTAACACTTTATTTGGAAAAATCTACACACATAATTTCTCACATAAATTTATAAATACGAAAGCATCTTCTAGGAACACTAATAATATAGGTGCTAAATTCATAATAATATTGGAAAAAAACTGTGCTAAGTTTTTGGTAGATTATACTAACAGTCATTTCAGAATTTTCACAAATTCAGAATGTTTATAGGCTCAAACGTCTTTGCAAAAAGTTCCTATGTAATCCTTTCGCAAAGAGGTCAGCGAACCCTTGGTCGATCCCATTGGCTGAACAGAAATTATCAAAACTTGCA
This sequence comes from Zapus hudsonius, assembly GCA_004024765.1. Classification (NCBI taxonomy): domain Eukaryota; kingdom Metazoa; phylum Chordata; class Mammalia; order Rodentia; family Dipodidae; genus Zapus; species Zapus hudsonius. Next base: position 81,406 of record PVHP010000230.1, read on the forward strand.
AATGTTTATCAAATCCAATGTCCTTGAGCATTAGCCATCTTGAATTCTCAGATTCATTCTGCTCTTCTTTCTAAATTGGTATATATATATATATATATATATATATATATATATATATATATATATATATTCTACACTGTGAGATAATTTGATACATGAATAAAATATGTAGTGATCAAATCAAAGCAGTTAACATTTCTATCCACTGACACACTTCTTTCTTTCTATTGGGAACATTGAAACTCCTGTCTTCTTATTCTTTAAAATTTTTAATAAGTTATTGTAAACTAGAAATAATTCCTAACAGCATTTTAGTAGCTATGTCCTGATTTCTTTTGATACTGCCTTCTCTGCCATTTCCTATCCTCTGGTAACCTGTAATCTACTCATAATCCTTTTGTAATAAACATTCTAGAAATATATATATATATATATATATATATATATATATATTTAGGGAGAGCATGCAGTATTGGTCTTTCTGTCGTCTGGCATATTTTAACTCTCATCCATGTTGCTGAAAATGACAGGATTTTATTCTCTTTATACTAAATAATAGTCCCTTGTATAAATATACCATATTTTACTATATTTTATTTACCCATTAGTAAACATCTTGGTTGACCCCACATCTCCGCTTTTATGAAGAATTCTGTAATAAATAGGAGTACACATATATCAATATCCCTTATATACTGATTTCATTTCCTTTTAATATGTATCCAAAATGGAATATCTGCAGCATATGGTAATTGTATTTTTCACGTTTTACTTTTTGAGAAACCATCATAATATTATTCACAATAACTATAGCTGTCGACTTTCCCACCATCAATGTTGAAGCCACAAGGAGAGTTCCCCTTCCTACAACCTTGCCAGCATTTGTTATTTGTTCCCACTAATTAAAGAAAATTAAAGTTTATTAACATACCAGAGATGTTTGTAGATTCATACTTCCCAAAGCTCAGAAACTTTTGTGAGACAAAACGATGAAGCTATAGATTAGGGTTAGGAATATGTTTGGATACTGAGCATTGAGGAAACTCTAGAACATTCAGAACAACCCTCAGAATGGATGGCATACATTCATTATAGGAGAATGCCAGATACATGCTACAGCACAGACTACAACAGGTAATGAAAGAAAATAGTGTTGAGGTTATTTTGCATTGTGGAAAACATGGTAGTTTTCCCTAAAAATACGACTTGGGATGTCCAAACTGGACATTTCATCTAATAAAGACCTACACCATCCTAAGGCTTGTTCAGGTACATATGGTTGAACATACAGCTGACAGAGTCCAATCCTATATTTCTGACCTGAGTTTGGGCGAGAGTTAACAAGCAGGTGACTGACTTTGAAGGCTGTGCCTTGCTAGACTGATCCCTGAAGGAGCTGGGCCAGAAAGCACTATGGAACCTCACTTTCCTAGAGTTCTGCTGCTTCACAAAGTCCTCACTTTTCCCTTGTTCTCCTGTCGAAAGTCCTCCTCTTCAGTGCCCAAACTCCTCTTGGCTTTTCTTGATGTTGTTGCTGTGTCTTACTTCTCTGTATATGGATCCCTGGAGCCTAAGAAGCTACCACTTTGGGGCTGCAGGTATTTTTCCTTCATTCCATACAGAATTGCTTCTCATCTTTGAGCCTCCATAGCACCCAATCCTTTCTATCTTTTGGGCGAATCTCTTGGTTTGTCCCTTTGTTTCCTTCATGTTAAGCTGAGAGGTGTGTGTGTGTGTGTGTGTGTGTGAGAGAGAGAGAGAGAGAGAGAGAGAGAGAGAGAGAGATAGATAGATAGATAGATAGATAGATAGATAGATAGATAGTTTCCAGTTTATAAGTGCATTTCCTGGTCAAACATGGGGGCCTAAAGGGTTCTGAGACCTCCTGAGTTTTATTCCCCAGCACCAATATAAATGGTTGGACATAGTGACACACATCTATAATTCTAGTCCTGTAAGGAGCAGAGACTACTAGGGGCTCGTTAAAAAAAAAAAAAAAAAAAAAAAAAACTCTGGAATTAGTGAGAAACCCTGTCTCCAGGGAACATGCAAATAAGCAGTGATGGGCAGGCACCCAAAGTTCTTTTCTGGCTTCCTCATGCATAGAGTGTGAGGTTACACACACACACACACACACACACACACACACACACGCACACATACACACACAGCACCACATATAAAATAATATATGAATGACCATCTGAACCTCTATCTTTGCAAATATATCTCACCTGCATCCCAAAGGTCACATGCATCTAAAATAGCCATGAATGTAGCCACACACATTTGCTTACTGCCCTAGATCTTTCAGTAATGTTTAAAGCTTTGCATGATCATTAATATGCATGCTATGCTGCAATTTCAAAAGGTTGGATATCTCTGCTAGAATACGAGCCATTTCTATCTCCTGAAGCTCTCGCTCTGTTTCATTCTATAACCAAAACTCTGGCAAAGGTCTGGATAGTCTGTAAATCTCTGAAAATTTCAGAAGCTTTCAGGGTCATCAATTGTGCAGATTGGAGAATGCACCTTTGGGAATCAAAGCCCACAGAACAGTATCCACTCCAGGAACTTTCCAAGGGAAATGCTCCATCCATTGCACTATCATCTGACCTTATACCCATTTCATGGTTTCCCACTCCTTATTCCTACATGCCAAAGAGTGAACTTTTCTCTACTGCTTCCTAGCTGCTGGCTTTTTCTTTCATTGTCAGCAATTACTTCTTGGAGTGGTGCTTAGTTGAAAGAGAATCTGGATCAGAGCCAAGCACCCAGGTACATCCACCACCTCGGTAAGGCACTGGTCCAAGAGTTCAGACCTCTTGAACCTCAGGTGTCTTGTGTGAAACAGGACACATTCCACCAGATTCTTTTATAGATTTGTTCAGCTCTCATTGTTCAGAGTGGAAGAAAATGTGTTTTGTTCCCTAGACGGACAAGTTTGCCCCATATATAAAGCTCACTCTCTGTTTCCATGACCCCTCTTCATAACTCAATGCAGGTCTATACACAGTCCTCACTTGGCATGCTGTTTTGAATTATCTAGAAATGATCATGCAGGTTTTATATTAACAGTTATGCAAAGCCTTAAATATTAAGGAAGGATCTAGGGCAATAAGCATAGGAGCCAGGGGAAATAACCAAAATTAAAGATATTGGAGTTGGAAGTCAGCAGTAACCTAAGTTTTCTCTTTCTTAATTATTACTCCACTACTTCCTGTGGGGAAAAAGCAGCACTTAACACAAGAAGTTATTATGGAAACTCTAGTGACTTGAGCAACACAATACAAAGGCTCCTTCTACCTTGACCTGGTCAAGAAGAATCATGATAAAGCTAGAATTCCATGATTATTTTTTCCTCTTTTGGTTTTTGGGCTCTCCAAGCATCACCTACTTTATTTATTTACTTCCCCTGTCTATGTTTCTTCACTCACTCATTCCATATGCTCAGCAAGGCCTGGGACTCCCTGGGAAGGCACTACAGATCCTAGGTAATAACAACGTCATGATGCGATGGAGAAAAAGAGCCAGGCAGTAGCAAGGGCACAAGCCTCTGAGTCAACCAGATTGAGTTTCCACTTCCATTCTAGCTCTTTGCTGACTGAGGTCTTTTGGAAGTTACTTAACCTTCCCAGTATTCACTTTCTTATCACCAGATGAGAGATAATCACATTCCTAGCTGGTCATTGAGATGATTTAAATGAGATGATGAGGATAAAACACCTAGCACATAGCATGCACTGATGAAAAAGTAACTATTTTTATTAACTTATTGAAATGTGATTAGTAAATTAGCTCCCTGGGTTATGAAACTTATCAAGGTCCCTCTGATCACAGCAATGTGCAGGCCATTCTGTCAGGTTTTGAGTGGAGTAACAGTCTCCTCTTAGCTGGTGGGAAGGCAGATGGTGCAATGCCATTGGAAGACAGTTTGTCAGCTTCCTCTAAAATTATATATTTGCCATGATAACCAGCACTAACACTACACGGTATTACGCTAAATGAGATGAAAGCTTACATTCATATAAAAACCCGCATGTAGATATTTCTGGCAACTTTATTCATACTTGAAAAAAAATAACCAAGATGCTTTTCATAAATGAATTGGGGTCAACAGGATATTATTTTTCACTAAAAAAAACCCTGAGCTATCAAATCATGAAATGACATGAAGGACCTCAGTGCATATTACTAAGTGAATGAAAGTAATATGAAAATGCTATATGTGGTGTGATTCCAACTATGACATTCTGGAAAGGAAAAACTATAGAAACTTTAAAAAAGTCAGGGTTACAGAAGTGGAGGACTTAATGTCATGATTGATTGATAGATTGTTTGATTTGCAAGGAGAGAATTAAAGTGAGGGGGAATGGGTGTACCAGACTCTCCTACCACTGTTAATAAACTCCAGATGCTTGCATCACTTTGTATATCTCACTTTATGTGGGTACTTGGGACTCAAACCTGGGCCATCAGGTTTTACAAACAAGTAGTGCCTTTAACCAATGAGCAATCTATCCAGCTCCTAAATATGATTTTTTAGGACAGCAACATGTCCTTCATCCCCTCAATATGAGTTTTTGGACAGTAGAGTGTCTTTCATAATACTGTAACTATAAATATGTGTTTTCATACCTACAGAAACTTAGGAAAAAATGAAGATACTGAAGTTCAAATTTAGCTAATAATGATGTTCAATATTGCTTCAACATCCATAATACTTCTACCACATTAGTGCAAGTTGTTAATAATCTGAAAATAAATATATTTAAGGGAGAAGATCTATGGGTACTGTCAGTATATCTGCTCAATTTTCCTATAAACTTAAAATTGTAGTAAAATACTCTATTCATTTAAAAGGAATTTTATTATGGCTATAATGATTCACTAAACAACTTAGTCAAGTAAAAAATGTAAATCTTATAAGTAGTCACAAGCCATATGGATTTAATTTAAATACCATATGGATTTAAGTTCAACTTTACTCTAGTATTCATCTGTACACAGAGATGTCAAATCTCACTGTGTTGTGATCAATTCCATTTGATTAATCAACAACTCTTATTTCTCTGAAGTTTGCTATGATCTTCATGTGTGCAAGTGTCTGGTCAGTTCAAAAACAGACTATAGATGGCATGAGCCCATAAAGCTAAGTGTGCTTTCCTTCCCTCGGGAGTCATTTTGGGGTGGTCATCTAGCAGGATTACAGTTCTCAGTATCTCTTGCATCCAGGTGTTGTCATAGGACTACTCATAAGGGTAAAAACTAGAAATTATGTGAATTCCTTTGAGGTCAGGTATTCTTAAAACCCAGTGGTATTGTTTGTTCCTGTCTTTCTTCTTAGAGCAGCTGGTAACAATTTCTAGAATCTACTTAGTTGCAGAGCTTGGCTCGCTCTCTAGAGTGTCACTCAGATTCAACAGTCCTTGAGTAAGAAATAGACTGTTTAGTCTCCACTGCAGTGATAAAAAGCATCATAAATATAGTGTCTTAAATCAACCACCACTTATTAACTCACAGGTTAGTGGACAAGAAGGGTGACCAGGATACGGCTCAACTAAGCATATAAACACTTGAAGATCAAAGTTCAGCCATGTGAAGCTTCTTCTACAGGCTTTGGGATGGGCCCCACTTCCTGGTTCAATCAGGGAAGTGAATTCTGAATTCACTTCCTTAAAACTCTAGGACTGACTGATGTCTGATTTCCTTATTGATAACCAAGAGCCAGCCTTTGCTCCAAGAGAGGGCCATAAATCTGTCTTTCTGAATTGCTCATGTCCCCCTTCCTACAGTAGGTAGAGCCCCCTTTTCTGCTTGTTAGTTCTCTGCATTGAAGACAAAGTTCTCTGTTTTTAAGGACGATTAAATTACCCTAGTAATCAACACTATCTTCCCATTTGGGGGGGTGGAAATTACATCTATAATTGGTAAAATAGCCTAATTGTATCCTAGGAGTTAGGATATGGACATTTTTGCAGGGGCTAGTCTACACACTACATATGTGTTAGGACAAACCACAGTAACTTGGGATTTGTTTGATAAAACATGTATTGTTGCCCCAATATAACTATTTTCCCTTTATTTAGCCTGATTTTATTCTTTTGGTCTTTTTCCTTGTCTGGTAGCAGTATAGTCTGATGGAAATGGAGGAAAGATCTTGTAATATGAACCTTGAGTTCCCAACTTGTCTTTGTTTCTTTCTGCCTGAAATAATTAGGGCAGGTTTGTAAAGAGAGATAACTTAAGTATATCATTGATTTAATGGGAAATACCATCCAACAGAAATTCTGAAAGTTGACTGAAGACATGTCATTGCTGACATACAGTTAGTGCACATATCTTTATGCTGGAATGCTAATTTCTTTGTTTAATGCTTTATTTATTTATTTAAGAGCTAGAGAGAGAAAGAAAAAGGCAAACAGAGAGAAAGAATGGGTATGGACACACCAGGGCCTCCTGTAACTGTAAATGAACTTCAGATGCATGCACAAATTTGTGCATCTGGATATATATGGGTTCTGGGGAATCAAACCCACTCTGTGTGACTTTGCAAGCAAGTGTCTTTAACCACTGAGCTATCTCTCCAGCCTTTGAATGCTAGTTTCATACCAACTCCTCAGGCTACTGCCTCGCTGTTCCTGGGCTTTTCCCAACTTCTCTAAACTCTCAGTGTCTGAAAATTCTCCACACCATAGTTGCCTCTTTAGACAAATGCTAAGGCATCAAAAATAAAAGCAAGACAACTGGGATGAAGAATCTGACAGGCTTGATCTTTCCATTACTTTCCTGAAGGAAATGAAATGAGAGGTTTCAGAATAGGAAGAAAGGGGGATCATCCAATAGACATTAGCTATGTGTGACATAGGATCCATTATTACATGTCATTGTGCAGAAGAGGAGAGAATGTGCCAGATGATACCACCTGGGCAGGAAGGGCAGGCAGAATATGAGCTGCTCTCACACTTATCAAATCCAAATTTATAGAACCAGGAAACAAGGTGTGCAGATTAGAGCACCTAGGGACAAATGAGGCACCTCTTACTGTGTACATCTTTGCACCTGGACATCAGAGAAGTCAGGAACTGCTGGTAAATTTCAGACATACAGGGGGAGGGACAGAGGGAGGTAATCAGGAGATGAGATGATCAACCCTGTTTTTGGAATCCTTGGTTGGTTTTCCTCGTGTGGAATAACAAAATCCAAGAGGTTCTTAAGTCCTGAATATGAGTTCTGGTAGGTATTTATGATTTATTATATGTGGTTATTATAACTGTCATTCTCTTAAATTCCATTCAATTCCATTTATAATTGTATGACTCCTCTTAATATAATTTCTGGAATGGAATAAAATCCTCAATGAATATCACTTGCATCATGAGCAGACAATGCCAGGTCTGGTTATCACATCTGTAATAGTTTACCTGTGACTTCTTGTGTAGGAATATTAGTCAGTACTTTGTGTGTGTTCTCAAAAGGACCAGGGCAGAGACAGATGTGTAATATGGAGCATTAATCATACCCATTCTCTGCCCAGGTCATTGTGTGGTGAATTGCAGAAAATGAAGGAAGGTAGGAGGCCCCTACACTCAGAGGCTCAATGGAAACTAAAGGAGCACACTTGGATAAACTGGGAAATAGCACAATTTGATATAATCCAATGCAGTGGCAAGCATGTGTGTGTGTGTGTGTGTGTGTGTGTGTGTGTGTGTGTGAGAGAGAGAGAGAGAGAGAGATTCAGGTGTGCTCCATAAACTCATGTGTTCTGAATGCTAAGTCGCCAGCTGGTAGCAATTTGGGAATTGGACTCTTGCTGGAGATGTTGTTGTTTGGGGGCTGCCCTGTGGGCCTTATATCTAGTTTCCCCTTTGCCAGTGTTCAGCGCATTCTCTTGCTGCTATTATCCACCTGACATTGGCCAGGAGGTGATGTCCAGCCTCTGCTTATGCCACATCTTCCCTGCTATCATGGAGCTTCTCCTCCAGACTGTACGCCAAAATAAACAACTTTCCTTTCCTCCCATCAGCTGCTTTTGGTTGAATGTTTTGTGCCAGCAACTCAAAGCAAACTACAATAACATGAAAGTTGGACGAGAATTACACAGATTTTAGACTATTGTGTATACCAACCTCCTTCCCCCATCTTACCCCACCTCCCCAACTCCTGCAGGATCTGGTACAGTACGCTTAGGGAATTCATATTAAAGTGACCAAGTGATGGACCTCCAGGATTCTATTTTTTCTACATCTGGAATTTTATTACAATGAATTCATTCCTGTGGATGGAAGTTTGAATATCTGCATTTCACTCTGTAAATACCCATTTCTCTGGGAATGTCAATATATATCATTGTAAAATTGGCTTTCTTTTTTTGAACTTATTTTTTGTTAATAATTATATACATAGTATAAGCAAGTCTTCTGATGGTACCCCATTATCCTCCTCCCTGTTCCCAACCGGCTGCAGATCCTCCTCAGTGGGAATGCTGGACTGGACCTACAGGATCCTTGCAGGGAAGAGGCATCTACTTTTACTCTCTGAATGTGTATGTCTGTCCATAGTTTAATTCTAGTGCTTTGGTTTATCTTAATTTTTTTTTTGTAGCACCCACAGCTAAATATCTCTGTGTAGTGGAAATGTTGAATGACTAGCACTCATTTTACTTCCCCTCCTAAATAGGATGGGAAATTTGATAAGCAGAGAAACCCTAGGGCAATCCAGTAAAGATGGCCATTACCATTTATTAAGCAGGTGTTGAATGAATTGGTCTTTTTATCGTAATGCAGATTTACAGTGCAATAGGCAATCCATTTTTCAATTTGGTGCACTGCCGCTGATAAATTAACAGATGTCGATTGATTTTTTTTCCCTCTAGTCCCCTGTTTACACCTGACAGGCCATACTTTATAGCTGAACAGTTTATTTGAAGTTACAAACATTATAATTAGCAATTTTTTAATTAGGCTGACAATTAACAGGAGATTTGCAAAGCTGCTAATTTGACATGTCATACTCTCTGTAGTGTTTATGTTAACCACAACTTGAGTGAATTCATTTGAACGGAGAAAAAAAAATCAGGCTCCAAAGGACCTTTTCTCCCCACTTGGATAGCATCATGACACTTTTGACAGAAAAGCGGAACTTTGGTGAGATTTCACAGGATAACAATACTGACAGCCAGATCTGAAACAACAGAGCCTCACACAAAGAGATTAGCTCCATATATGCAACCCCAAAGCAGTTCTCATTCATTGCATTTGAGGTGCTCACTGCAACGTCTTACCAACATCAGGTAGATTTGTGGGTGTGTTCAGACCCAAGCATGCTGCCCCAGAAAGGAGGAGATCCTTAGACCTCATAGCTGAGTCTGGGTCCGTGGGTTAGTTAGGGAGTTGCAGCGCGCATCAACTCCCTGTTCATCCATGGAGCTGGGTGAGCAGAGACTTGGAATAGCTGCGAGCCAACAAGAGATGAGACTCTCGGGAGAATGCAGCAGTAGGCAGTTCTGGTTATCGTATAGAGAGAAATTGTTTATATAGAGGAAAGTCAGAGGTAGAAGCATAAGAAGCAAGAAGATTGGTAGGGGCAAGATCTGTGGACATCTCATGAGTTTGATTGGTAGGGGCCAGTACCCTTTGCAAACCTTTTTTGCATAGATAAGTTGAGGGGGCTGCGTGACTCTATATATGGACATGTATAGAATGGTGATGTCAGCAGAGGAAATGTAACTTATTGTTTAGTTATGTTATTGCAGCTGGACTAAGTTTAGGCCTTAAATTGCCTGCTTTTCGCAGGGCACAGCTATGGCCTGCCTGGGGGCTGGAGTGTTCAGGATTGCTAAGATTTATAGGGGCCCTCAGACTTTGCCTCAACTTCCTTATCAGAAGGAGACAGTCCCAGAAGCCTGACAGATTCAGCAAAACCCTACATGTTCCATGCCCGTTAGAAGGGTCCCACAGCCGAGGACCCTTTCCACCATTGGACAGAGACACATGGCAAGATTTGTCCCAAATGGTTTGCTCTTTAGTTATAAGTTTCCTCAGTACTGTTAGATACTTCATTGCATCTAATAGAATGAGAGAGATACAGAGATAGAGCTTACATCTCGAAATTTCTAGGGAACTTCCTAGGTTTTCTGTCACCCAGGTAATATTTTTCTATCAATGGAAGCTTCCAAGAGCCTCAGATTCTGTAATTCTATAATGTCACAGTAGTTTACAGAAAATAATGCATTCAAACCCTTTCCAATAAAATTTTCTTCTGAGTTCTGTTGCTGGATAGCAGCTTCCACCAAAGGAGAAGGGTGATCTTTTAAACCTCCAGAGATCTAGGAAAAGGAAATGCTCAGTACTTTGCAATTTCCAAGGTGAAATGGACACAGGAATTCATTATCTCCACCATTTGTCCAAAGCCAAGAGAGAAAGAAACCAATCACTTAAAAATTTCCATTATGAAGAAAGCATACTTTCTGTAGTACATAAAAAAGGGAAAAAAATTTTAAAGACAACAAAATATGGAGTTTTAGACTTCCACAAGTTCTTCAGTGATTTTTCTCCCCAAGGCTGATTCTCACTTCCTATTCACAGTGAACAAGTCATTAATTAAAATTTATAGTTCTATCAAAAATAACATTCAAGTTGAGATGTGCCATTGAGCTTTGATTAATAACTTTTTACTGCTTTCATTTTTTTTCAAATCTAGATCTGAAGAAATTTTCCACCGGGAGATACTGAATCTGAAAACTTCTTTTTGAACTTGTCATCAGTCTGCATGCTTTCTCTGGTGTGTGTTGTAAAAGAATAGAACATAGATTCAACATCATGGAATTACTCAGAATTCCCGAGCTTCAAGAGCATCTTTGTTAAAATAAAATTGAATGGAGAGCACCATTTTAGAGAATGAGATTTACTGATATTTTAAATGATAAAATCTTTATTTTTAATAAATTTTCTCTGACCTATGCTAATGTCTCCAAATTATGTCATGGAGAAAAAGACACAGCATTCTCTCAGTAATGGCTCAGCTACATCTGAAGAATAACCCCTAAAAATAAGTGTGTGTGAATTACATGGATTTTCATGAATTTGATATCAATGAGCACCTTGCCCTAAATTAAGTTCAGTTCTATCATTCAGGAAGATTCTATACAATACCATATACTTAACAGTCATGTCTCCAAATCCTAGGTCACAGTGAAGAACTCAAGTGTTAAAGAGAATGGTCTTACGTGTATCTCTCACAAAGTTATAAGCTTTTATTATGGAGTGATACATGATTTTATATAATTGATTTTCTGTACTCCCTTCATTCACCTTCCCCTCCTTTTCTATCTAGTATGAAAGTTGAGTAATCTAATTTTCACATGGGAGGGGGGAATTGGGGAAGTCGGGATAACAACGCATGGTTTGCCCACTAAATAATGTAAATCATTATGGACAATAAATATTAAATTAAAAAAAAACATCAGTTACATAGATTTTGTAAAAAGCAGGGCTGTCTCTTTTGAGGTAGGAGGCATGGTAGAGGAGGGTAGAATTGGATGTGGATCCCATGAGGCTGCAAATATGACTGACAAACAAAATGATGCTGAGTGTCCCTGGGCCTCGGGTTGCCAGTGATCTCCACTGTGCACACATTGTTCTGAACTTTATTAACGCAATGGAAAGGGTTATCAGAATAACTTTCTAGATATTGGTTGACAACCATATTGGTGATGCTATGGCTTCCAAAAGGTTATATTTGAGTTACTGTGGAGGTGACTAATTAGATAAAATATTTGCCATACAAGCATGAAGACTTGAGCTCACATCCCCAAAACACATGTAAATGCTGTGTAGGCATGGTGGCCCACCTGTAATCCTAGCATTCAGAAAGGCACTCTAGCATAATCTGGTTCACTCCACTCCAAGTTGGTGAGATGTTGGTTCAAATGAAAGACCCTGGCTTAGTAAATTAGATGGCAGGTGAACATGGTAGACAACTAATGTCAACTTCTAGCCTCTGCATATGGGCATACCTATACACATGTAAAGAAAGGTTACATTGTCATGTATTCACTCTTAATAGGCAAGATGTCAATACTCTGATTTTTCATCAGATCATATAAATATTTCACCTTTTTTATGGCAAGAAGTCAATTAAACATGTCAGGAATGTTAGCAAAATGCTTATAATTGTATAGAGACTTTTCTCTTCAATGTGTTCATTATCTAACCTAAAGTTAGGTAAATGTGACATATGTTGTGTATGTGAGTGCCTTACACCTCCCACAAAAATCACAGCTTGCTTCAAAACAAACTTTATTAAGCAACTAATTTATCAGCTCATCTATAATGTAAATATAAAAAGACATCTTCCCTCCCTCCCCCTGTCAGAGAGGAGATAATTTGACATTCAAAGTAGTAACTGTGAAGAGGGTTATCATTCAAAGAGTCAAAACCTTACAGTCTGATTTCTGACTTGTTAGGAGGGAACCCAGCCATAAATTCCCTATTGAAAGTCAGTTATGCTTATGAGGGGGGTTTTCTAATAAACAGGCATTCTCTGGCTTTCAATTTTTCCCTTTATTCCACTTTTTCTACAGGGGCTCTCCATCTCCCTTCTGGAATGAGTCAAAATGCTACACCTTGACATAGAAGATATAATGTTTTGGAAATACAAAAGATATTGATATTCCTTCCTTGTAATGGTTAAGCACACAGGATAGTTGTACAGTGGCTCCATTATAATAAATGGTTAATCAATAGCAAATTAGTTATAATTAAGCATCCATTACAAAGATGTACTGATCAGTACTCAGAGTACTGATTAAGAGTTCTTACTTCTAATAGACTCAATCAGCCTGAGTGAGAAGGCGATCCACAGAGGAGCATCTGGAGACCATCATGAAATACACCACCCCTGTAGTGTACACCTAGAGGGTTTCAAGGTCTTCCATTGAACTGCACTGTGCATTGAATTAAACAAAATCTCCAGTCACTCTAGGGTTCATCTTTTGGAAGATGGGATCAGTGGATGTGTAATGGCACCACAGAGAATCCCCGAGAGAAGCTCTATGCTACAGATCCCTGCGGAGCTTCCTCACCCTCCCTCCTTTCCCTGCATCTCTCCACCAAGGACCCACATTCTTGGACTGAGAAGTAAAGCTTACTTCTGGTCACTATCATTTTCCCAGATCCTTCCAGCATGCCTCTGATCGTCATGCCACACACAATGGACAATGAAGAAAAGAGAAACACCAACATTTTGACTCTTGTGGTACATCAATACCTAACACAACTATAGAGTTTCATCGTGGGTCATTGAAATGAAACAGTAGTGTCACCAGAGCTCTGGATGACCTTAGAGGGATAGTGGGACAAGGGCAGAATTTGTGGTGGTGGATAGTCTGGAGGAAGGGTCCACCTGGTGTCTCTGGGAAGATACATGTGGGCTCACCTAGTCACAGCAGGCTCCATTCAGAACATCATCATGAATGGGTTATATAACTGTCATTACTGAACATTTTTATTAAATAACACTTTGTTTACTGAGTGGTGGCTCTATGCCAGGGACTGGTCCACATTGGGATATGTCAGGAATAAAACAGGAAAGACCTGCCCTCATGGAACACTTGTGCTAGAGCAAGTATGCAGACATCATCAGCTAACAAAAGTATTGAATTATATGCTAAAAGGCCACCACTAAAGTGAGGATATATGGGACAAAGAGAAGAGTGAGGTGTGGAGAAAATGGAATTCAAATCAAGCAGGAAAGAGTGAGGCTGGGTGGAGGAAGACTGTAGGGAAGGTAAAGTCAGAGTCAACACTAAAGGAAGTGGAGGCAGCCTCAGCTCACTAGGTGGAAATTCCACTATGAGAAGCAGAGGAAAAGAAGGTCAGAGGCTGGCACACTCCAGGCCAGAGTTCTGGTACAGAGAGGGCTTCAAGAACAGCATCAAGGCTGGAACATACTGGGCTCGGTGTGAAACAATCTTGGAAAGACACACTAAGCTCATGGGACATGGTGAGAACTGGGGCTTTAGTTCTGATCATTAAGAAGGTATGGCAGGATGTGATCACAGGTCAAGAACTGGATCTCATTAGGATCAAATTGATGTCACACTGAAAATAGATAGTGTCTTACTCTTAGTTACCATAGCAATGACTCCCAAATAGGGTGGTAATGAATAACAGGATAATCATTTCTTCTAAGTCAGAGACAGAAGTCTGAAGTCAGGGAAGCCACTGGTCAGCTTCTGGTGAGAGTCACTTTCTAGGTTGCAAATGGTCAATTCACATGTCTGCACATGTCAAAAAAGAAGTCAACAGAGCTCCCAGGAACTCTTTTTAGGAGCACTAATACTGTCCAAGACAGTAACACCTTAGGGCTTGATCACTCTTCCTCAAGCATCTCCCCCTAAAACCGTTATCTAAGGGGATTCAGATCTCTATTGAAGACCTTGGACAGAGTCAGACATTCAGACTTAGGCAGATCACACAAGGCCAAGGGTAGCAGCAAGAAAATGACTTTATAGCTGAGACCAGCACAGGGGGTACAGCTAGTGGATGAAATTGTCCTGAAAGCTAGATGACAGAAATATGGACTTCTCTCCTCCTTAGCAACCAACACTATGTGGCTGTGGAATGTCTTCAAGGATTGGATAACTATAGAATGGTGGCCAAACAGAGACCGAATATTCCCCTGAGTTTTGCCAAGAACAGCCCTTTGGAGATCATGTCCTTAGGGGCTGGAACACAAGTGGAAAATTCTCCATGAAGGGACTGTTTATTCTTGCTGTTTGTTTTAGCACAGGAGGGATCCTAATGGAGCTGTCAGCCCTTGCTCATTGGCTAATAGTTTAATTAGGCCCATCTGGAGGATGCCATGGTGAGAAGTGTCCCAGCTCTGATAATGGCAAGGAGGTAATTTGTCACTCTATGGCCAGTGACTGGCATATTCCTTCCCCCTAAACCATGCCGTCTGTCTCATAAGATGACAGCTGAATAGATGAGGCCTTCCTGTCATCCACTTTGGTACAAAAGGAAGAATGAGCAGCTTTCTAAACACCTTGAGATGTCCTCAACAAGATGAGACAGAGCTTCTGAAAGTTAGGCAGACAGGGTGCTGCTGGCCATCCAGATGTGGTGGAAAGGCTTTTCTAGAATGGCTGTTTCAGTGATTGTGGGATGGCTGCACCTGACAGCTGTCATCCTATCCTTAGCTCTGGGAATATGGAAGGTGGCTAAGGAAATGTGAAGGGCATGCATCTTTTTTTAAGTATTGCAATTAAATATCAGGTCTACCCCCCCATTCAACCCACATAATACATCAATGAGTAGAAAATTACAACTTTACATCATGAAGGACCTCACTGATGCTCAAGGTGACCAATGTGCCCAGGCGAAGACACCAAGAGAAAGAATAAATGCAGGCTTTTACAGATTGATAGCATTTGTTTCTGATGATGCTCCATCACTATCTGGAACTTTTATATTGGAAGATTCTGTGAAGTCCACACAAAAGGCTTGGAATCTTGTTCCAGTTTCATGGTGTGGATTTTTGTAATCTGTTTTAAATCTGCTTACTCTGCTTTATTTAAGTGGAAGTATTTCTTATTCTTCTACTTCCTTTTGTAGCATTTTCCTTGATAACAACTCCTAAAGCACTTAAGCTTTGAAAATATCTTATCAAACTGATTTTACCATCTCTTAATGGACTTGCTGATCTAACCAAAAACACCAGGACTCTCCCATTACAAACCTAGCATTTTCTTCATCTTTAAGTTACATAGATTAAGGTTGAGTAGCTTTCAGAAACATTGAGGGATGCCCCCATACATAAATATACAAACTACCCTATAAATCTTTCTCCTTATAGACCTGTTATTTAATGCAAATTCTTTCAAGAGAATTTGAGAAGTCATGAATATGGAAAACCCCATAACTGTCACAGTTTTTATTGCTGCATTATCTATAAGAAATAACAGTAATGGCACATACAGTTTAATATTCCCCAATATTTGACACTGTAAAGAGTTGGTAATCATATTTATAATTATTAAGAGGTACAATATAGAATGATTAGTCTGGTGCAATTACAGAAACGGGATTTCTAAACCACCCCGTGTTTACATAATCACTATCGCTCACTGAGGAAGTCAACAAAAACATGATTTCAGGAAACATCATAGGAATAATCAGGTGAAGATCAAAAACAGATTCAAAAACTTTAGAAGTTGGAATTTTTTTTCTGAATGCCTAAAGCTGTATCATTTTTTAGATGACCCAACTGAAAGCAAGTGACTCAGTGAGCCAATAAATAGTTTTGGACCTAAAATCAGGAGTACACCCACTGTCAGTAGTAGCCTCTGCCAAACCTATCCACGTTGATGAAGATATCAGATGCCAACAAACCAGGAGCTGTTTCCACCCTATTTGGAAATCTACCTCATGTTGGAGGATCAGTACTTGCAAAGTAATCAAAGTAATCAATAAGACTTCCTTGTATGTATTGAAACATTTATCTTTCCTAAAGAAACCTGCTAAAGAAAAGAAAAGAAAAGAAAAGAAAGGAATAAGGTTGGGGAGATTGCTCAGTGGATAAAGCACCTGTCTGAATTAGGATTCTCAGAATTAACACAAATCTCCAGTGGGCATGGTGGCTTTTCTCTATCCCCAGTGCTTGGGAAGCAGAAACAGGGGACCCCCAGGTCAAGCAGGCTATCGAGAATAAGCCAAATCTGTGAGCTGTGGGTTCAAGAGAGATATTGTGCTAAATCAATAAGGTTCAAGGGATTGAAAGATCAACTATCAACCTCTGGCCTCTGCACACATCTGTGCATATGTGCACCCACATACAGATGCACATACCATGCAGGAACACATGCAGAAACGAAAGAAAACAACTGAGATGTAGGCACAGTATATACATTGTGCATATACATTTCTGTCAGTAAGCAATAGAGAAAATCGAAAAGGGAAGTGATTGTGTGTTTCAGTGGTCAGGAAAGATTGAGCATGGATCAAGGAAGGGAGTAATATGAAAGTGATGATAAGAAATACTGTTCCGCGTGACATTTGGGAATGTCCAGTGCTACAGGCATGAAGAATCACACTAGACTGAACATGCTGTCATTTATGTCAAATTATGACATGACATCAAATCATAACAAAGAATGATCCAAAGGACATAGGAAGAATGCCCTCTCTTCTGACTTTTTTGCCATATTATAAAATTAACGTGATTGAATGAAGTGTAAATTGATAAGGAAAACATCACTGTAGTTGAATTATTAGCTACTGGGTCTTGTATATACTAGGTTAGTACTCTATCGTTGAGCTCTAGAGAGAGCCTTCTTTTTCACTTTTTGTATTTTGAGACAAGGTCTTGTTAAGTTGCTCTGACTGGTTTTGAAGTCACTCTGCAATAGGCCTTGAAATTTTTATCTTGCTGTCTCAGTCTGCAGAGTAGTTGGGATTATAAATTTACACCATTAAGCCAGCTCCATCATAATTGTGAGGTTAAGTAAGTATGTACTCTAACAACTGTGTGTCCCGAGTATCTTGTCAGGACTTCAAGCCTCATCCAAACATCTACTTTCCTAAGACTTGCAATATTACCAAATTTGATAACCTCTCTCCTAAAATGCTGTAGGAATAATAAGCAATGAAAGGGACTGGAGAGATGGCTCAGTGCTTAAAGCACTTGCCTAAAAAGCCTAATGATCAGGGTTGGATTCCCCAGTACCTTTGCACAAAGTTCATTTGCAGTGGCTAGAGGCCCTGGTGTGCCCATTCCCCCCTCTGTGTGTGTGTGTGTGTTTGTCTGTCTGTCTCCCTTTCTGCCTCTCTATCTTCTATCTATCTATCTATCTATCTATCTATCTATCTATCTATCTATCTATCTATTTATCTATCTATCTATCTATCTCTGCTTACAAATAAACCAATAAAATATTTTTAAGTAGCAATGAGAGGTATCCTAGCCTCAGGATTGACAAGTCAAATGCTGTCATGTAAACCAATGAATAGAGCGTGAATTATGTATGCCCCCTTGCACCACATTCTTCTGTGAAATTAGATGAAAACAGGAGTCCCCAGCACAGGGCAGTGGGACTAACTTTATGCCCCATTGTAGAAGATACACATACATTAAATGCAGATCATCTAGAAAGATTGTTCAATTACTGGTCATCAGTACAGTATCAGTATCGCTGTTACTAGGTTTGGAGTGGTTTTTAATTACAATAGGTTTACCTCCTGACTACACATTAAAATAGAAAAGCAATTCAAATAGCACCATTGATTGGTTATATAAAAACAAGTTCTCATGAGAACAAAAATCTTTTGATTGAACCTAAATATGGGCTTGTTCTTAGACACACATTTATTTTCTAAATTTATACAACTTGGGAGAATGCACGGATGATTCAAAGAATCATGTGGTTGATTCTGAAAAACTATGAAAAATGTTATGAAAAAAATCTGAACAAACACTTCCTAGAAAAATACATTTTTATAACAACCTTGGTCAGCTATTCCTAGCTTGACTGTGGGTCAATTCTTATGAATTCAATTTGTGAAGAGTCCTGAAATGCTTATAGAAAGGATTGAAAATAAAACTTGCTACACTTCCTGCCCTGCATCTGGGTGCTTCAAGTTAAAGAACATTGCTTTGTGCCTGGTTACATGTGAAAGGGTTAGAAATAAGTCTGCTTTGAAGAGAGCATTACTGAGGAAGAGGAACTATTTCAGGAAGCAAAGGAGTGAGTCTAGGACACATGCAGTATAAACTTCATATAATAATCTTCAGAAGCTCAGAAGCTCAGAGAAACGTTATACTTAAAATAAAAAGGAGCTTTGTGAAACCAGAAAAAATATTTTTTCAGGTTTTTAAGCTTCCTGCTAACATGCCTACATGTCATCAAAACCAAATCTTGTTGCATTTCTGTGTTATTCCTCTCAAAAATAACATGTGCCTATCTGTTTAGAATTTATTGCACTCTTAATAGTATTTCTGACTTATTTTAGAGCATCTGATTTCAGCCTAAATAAAAATTATATATATATACATAAATGTAGACATTCATACAGAGCCAATGGTAGAAGAAAACAGCAAAGCAGGGACAGCTGGTTAATACAATATTGTAATTGTTTTCCATAAAATTTCTAAAAAGAACTGTAAAATACTTTCTTATTTCTGATACTTCCAAGAAGGCCCACAAATGAGGAAGCCGGAAACTATTTGCTTATCTTGGTGAAGACCTCTATAGTTATCATTTAAAATTGTGTTCCAAAAGCAACAATGTATGTAATAAATAGCATTAGCGGTGATGATGAGTCTGGTATGGGTGTTAGGGGTAACATGGTAGGTAGATTTGTTCTCTGAATTTCATTCTTCTCCAAATTGTGGTGATTTCAATTCTTCATCAATGGCATGAATGAATACCTGCTATGGCTACGTTATATCCAAGAATGTGTCCGCGGTTCATGAGTGCTGTGTTTGCACAGAAGTTGCACCTTGGCCCGTTCTACAGCACTTAATGAGTTTAGCAGAACTTCTATCTTCTGGGCATTGAAAGACATATATCACATTCTCCATTCTAGACTGTAAAATGAAGTAAAATGGTGGTAAAATATTTCTGATGGGATACTGTGCCAGAAGTAGAAAGGATTCTTGCAAGCTAGCTCATGGAACAAATTCAGTTCTGAGAAACAAAGCCATCTTCATGCATTGATTCTGGAGTTTTACTCCCATTGTGGCGGGAAGAGTTGTGCTTTATTACAAATGAGGCCAACATAATGACTGTACGTGTCACATTGATGACACTGTGAGTTCAGCTTGCAGTCAAACCAAGTAACTCAACCACTTCTCCAAGGCTAGGGCTCTTTCTTAATAGTCGCCAACAGGCACTATTCAATAAGAGCTTTTTCTTCAAATGTCTTTCTTTGTATTAGTACTGAGTAATGCTCATTGTTCATGGACTGAAAAGATTGAATTGTGCACAATTCAGAGAACATGAAGACTGAAAAAGAAACTCAAGATGTGGGCAAACTAGACCTAGGTTGGGGCTTGAGATGGTGCCATTTTGCTGTGTTTGATGAAGCCCAGCGTGGATAACAGGTAACACTAATGGCAACTGACACAAGATAGGCTGTACTTACAGAACCTTCATCTTCATCATCACCATTTGATGCTGAGGAATCAAACCCAGAAGCTTGTGCATTCTAGACAAGTGCTCTACCACTGAACTACACCCCAGCAAGATGACACAGTTATACTCTCTTGGAAATCCCTTAATCACGTTTCAGTAACCATGCTCACACTGTCAACATACATATCTAGTCCTCCTTAGAGCCTTACCAGACCTCCCTGTTCATAATGCATAATTCCCAGGCCCTCTTTGCTTGTCAATGTCCATCTTGCCTTTCTTGATGGATGCTCAACATGAGCAGAAATGGAGTGTGTCTCACGCAGCACCTTGGGTGGTTAAGAGACCGACTGAGCTTGTGAGTGAAGAAGTCTTGATGGATGAAAGTATGAAGAATGGGAAAAGGCACTTGGAGAAACAATAAGTGAGCCTGAGTCCTGGGATGTGAACATGAAAGTCAACAATTCAAGCAGAGAGAGATGGACAAAACTGACTTACAAGGAGATGAGGCAGGGACTCTGCCAAGGCCAGAAGGCAGACAGAAACAGAAACAGAGCTGGGCTAGAAGCGGTGGTGAGTCTATAACAGGTCTTGCCACTGGTTATATGTATATGAATATCAATATTGAGTTTTGGTTTTAGTTATGTCCCTGTGTGACTGAGATTAGCTTAGACCAGGGGAGGAAGCTATTGCTTTTTAGGTACATATTATCTCCTAGTTTATTTTCAGGAATTTATTTTTTTTAATATTTTATTTATTCATTTTTAAGCAAAGATACACAGAGAGAGAGAGAGAGAGAGAGAGAGCACCAGGGCCACCACCTTGTGGGTCTGGCTTATGTGGGTACTGGAGAATTGAACCCGGGGCCTTAGGCACTGGAGGCAAGTGCTTTAACAGCTGAGCCATCTCTCCAGCCCTTCAGGAATTTATTTTTAAAGCATCTTCTCGAACATGATTATGTTGAAAAATTCTGTCATATAGCATTTTCTGCATTGACTGTGACAACCAGAGTTCCCTAAGTATTGTGTAGCTATGGGTTCTATTGGTCTGCATGCATTTCTCACCAGGGTCCATCTAGTCCTTCAATAAAGACTCACTGAGAGCTGATACAATAAGCATGATGATCTGAATATGGTAAAATAAGCATGAGGATCTGAGTTCCATTAGCAGTACCTACATAAGAGTCCTGGCCTTGGTGAAGCACACCTGTATTCCTAGTGCAAGGAAGTAGAGACAGGAGCGTCCCTGGGTTTCAATGACCTATTTATATATCCTAATTTGTGAGCTTCGGGCCAGTAAGAGACCTACGTATCAAAAAAAAAAAAAGATGTATGTTGTGAGCTTAGGGGTCTTTGTGTCAAAAATCCTTGGTTTCTGTCTCATTGGCCTATCCTGTGTAGATTGAATGGCTGTGGCTTAAGCCATGGTGGGGGAGACTATCCAGAGGCATGGCACCCTTCAGTAACAACACACTTGGGCCAGGAAGACTGGGCTGAGTACTAGGCTATCCAGGATCCCCTGCCACAAGGACTAATACAGACAGCCCACGGAGGAGGATATCCAGCTGATCAGGGATGGGGAGGGGGGAATTGGGAATAATAACTCATTATTTGCCCACTAAATAATGTAACTCATTACAGACAATAAATATATTTTTTTAAAAAATGGCAAAAACTGCAAAGAAAAAGATGTATGTCATTCCTGAGGAAGAAACTCAAGATTGTCCCCTACCCTACCTGCATATACATGCAGGCACACACCTACAAACACCAAAAAAAAAAAAAAATATTCATTGAAAATCAACCTGTTGGTTCTGCCTCAGCTGAGACTCTAGAAGTTGCTCAGTCAGCAATTCTATAACCAGACTTAGGTAAGCAATGGGCCAAACTGCACTGAGCGACCTCCTATTTGCTACTCAGCTTCCATTCCCAGATCCTTGTTTCCTGTGTCACCCGATGTCCCCTCTGACAGAAACATTTCCTTTAATCCCCACAAGGGTTTCCATTCTTGATGACTCTCCTCTCTCTGATACCACTGTTCCATGTGTTAGGATTCTTGATAATTACCTGTTTCTTTTGTATCCACTACACACACACACACACACACACACACACACACACACACACACACACACACACACACACACACACACACACATGCACACACACACATACACATGTTCAGCCAGACACCAACATCCTGTATTTTGCTTCAGTCTCTGGGTGTTTGCATAGGCACAATGTACATTAGACAATGGATGTGAAATTTAGCATCATAAAGTCACACCAAAAGTACTCTTTAGGCATCACCGTTTGAGAGAGGAGCTGCATTTTAAAAATTTAAAGATTAACAAAAGAAACTGATAGATCCAAACCTAAAAAAAAAGAAGCCTTATGCCTGTATACTCTAGAGTCCATTCACAATATCATCTGAAAGGCTGTTTAGGTCTCAGAGGCATCAGCAGCGGGAACTCTACACAGCTTCTCTAGAGCAGATGAGAAAAATTCCATGCACACCGCTATCATCATTGACTGTCCGCTTCGCGCTAGTATCTGGCAGGACAAGACAAAGCTTGTGTGACAGCAATTGGAGCAGTCCGCACTTTTCTCTGTCACTGAGTACGATAACCTGTGTCACCGCTAGCACATGATGTTAAACTCATTTTTTAAGGCAAAGCTTGAGTATTCCCGCTGTTTGCCCTTCTTCTCTTGTTCCCCTAACCCAGCTGTAATAGCCAGTCGAGGTGATAGATGAAGGTGGCTAAAAATAGTTTATTTTGCATGTGACATACAAGCAAGTGAATGATTTTCTTCTGTAAGCAAGATGCCTGGGGACAGGGAGAGCTTGGTGACAGTGACAATTGAGGGACATAGATGGAGTGGGGCCTGCAGCACAGTAAATCAACATCGGCATAGCTTGGCATGCTAGTGAATGCAGCTGCAGGCTGCAGGAGGAAAATATCAATGCCCTGGAGAAATGCTTCCTGCATTTAAAAATTGTACTTAAAAAGAAGTCATTAAGAACAAATGTGGAGAATGAATTATTTATCTAATTTATTTTTTCAAGCAAAGAGAGAGAGAGAGAGAGAGAGAGAGAGAGAGAGAGAGAGAGAGGGGAGAGACAGACAGAGAGAGCAAGCACACCAGGGCCTCCAGCCACTGCAAACAAATTCTAGGTGTATGTGCCTCTTTGTGCATCTGGCTTTATGTGAGTACTGGGGAATTGAACCTGGGTCATCAGGCTTATCAGGCAAGCACCTTAACCACTGAGACATCTCTCCAGTTTTAGAGAGTGTGATTTTTATCTGAAAAATATTATCAATGTCAAATTTCTTTTTATTTGATACAGAGGAAGATACCTGAGGAAGATACACAGTTGATTGGGGACAGAGAAGAGGGAAATTGGAGAACTGGGGACACCAACACATCATTTGCTCATTCAGTGTATCTAAATATGGATAATAAAGATAGAACTTATAAAAATGTTGAGTTAGCACACATAATAATGGGTTTGCTTATGACATTTTCATAGATATCACTATACCTTACCTACATGATACCCCTGTAGCCCTCCTTTCTAATATAATCTCTAATCCCCTTCTGTATTCATGTCACACACACACACACACTCCCAACCCCCCCCACACAAAACTGCATATATTTGCATAGACATAGTTAAATCTAGATTCAAATTTCTTTGTTTGAAGGTAAAATATGAATGTTTTGGAAGACTTTTGTTCTCAAAAGAAAGGATCATAGCAGCCTAATCTGGGCAGATGAGGGATGACAAAGTCAAAATTAATTATCACCACACAGAAAAAAAAAAGTTGTGAGGAAAATAGTTGTTTCTCAAATCCTAAAATATTAACCATTGTTAACCTTTAAACTGCAGATAACTGCAGCTGAAACTCCCAATAACTCTCAAGCTCTAGACATAAAGACTGACCTTGTTCCTTAAGAATTATACTGTAATTTAAACAGCAGCCTCTGTGAGTCTAGCTCTAATGTCAGATCGTTGATTTGTTTCTGACATTCCCGTGAGCACCCAAACTCAGGTACAATCAAGAGAGCAGAGCATGCTAAAGTGTGAAAACCCTATTTTACACTATTGTTTTAATGGGGGTTTATCCAGTGGTTTTAATCATTCTTTTAAAAATCCTACATTCCCAGCCAATGCTTCATGTAAATCTACATGTCCTAAGGTTTTTGTTGAATTATCTTACATTATGTTCTAAACAACATCTAATACTCATAATTTGTGGCTTCCATATTAATTACAGGTTTTTTAAAACTTTTGACAAGATTACCTTATATGAGGACATCAATAATTGTGTTTTTTTTGGGGGGGGGCTGGAGAGATGGCTAGGCGGGTAAGGCACTTGCCTCCAGTGCCTAAGGCCCCGGGTTCAATTCCTCAGGACCCACATAGACCAGACCCACAAGGTAGTGGCCCTGGTGTGCTCTCTCTCTCTCTCTCTCTCTCTCTCTCTCTCTCTCTCTCTCTCTCTCTCTCTCTCTCTCTTTGTATCGCTCTGCTTGAAAATGAATAAATAAAATAAAATTAATTTTAAAAAAATAATAATAATTGTGCTTTTTTAGAGCTAACCTTTCCTGGGATTGTAGTATATGTTAACATTGGCTAAGAGTAAATTTTTATATAATGCTATTTTTTCCAGTTGATATGAGATGTTTGCCATGCTGTTTCACTCAGAAATTTCTTCTTTTATCTTCTAATTTCTATTACTAAAATAATAATCTGCCTTTTTTCTCCTTTAAAAAGGTTATTTTCCCAAAATGAATGTTGACTGGGCCCAACATGTGGAGGTCTTCTGCATCTGAGTTCATGGGTTTAATGGCATTGTAATATGGAATATATGTGAACAAAATGCAATGAATATGTATAAAAAGTCCAAAAATATATAAAATATTAATTTATAAAAGTTCTTCTCTCCAGTAGTATATTTACAACTGACATAAAAATGCAACAAAAATTTCTCTTGTAGTATATAGTAGTATTTCTCAGGATGCCCCATCAAGGTATTCATGGTAAGCACACACACATATATTTCACACAACTACATAAATGTCCAAGAGAATAGTAGAATTCCCTTTAGGTCTGTCTGTTCTTTGTAAAGTGCATTAGCTGGTTTTAAGAGCATCCACTGGTTTTGGGTGTTGTTTCTCTCTCAATTGTGTTTTTCTCATATTTCAAGCCAAAATGTAAATAGGCCACTTGAGCCCTTTTGGATCTGAAAAAATATACTTAGTTTTAACCTTTTCTGAAAGGTGGAATTGCTTTAGGCTCATTTGTCACTTTTCACCCACTTTCTTTTAAACACCACTAGTGATTTTCATACTGAAAGAGAAATCATGTTCTCTCACTCCTTTCTCAATCTGTCAACATTCAACATCTGAGCAGTTAGAAATGAGCTTAAATTTAACCTCCTCATTCTAAGGAGTAAGACATGATATGATCATTAAATGCAAATAGGACTACTAAACTGAATTTCTACAAAGGTAAAATTTTTAACAGAAAACAAAAGGTAGGAAAAACTTTTTTTTCTGGGAAAACATAAGACATGCATGGGAGGTAGTGAGTTCCTTGTCACGAGGGGTAATTAAACACAGCAGATCTGCTACCTTGTCCAGTGTAGAGTATGATTAAGATGTACTCCAGCTCATCCCTACTCAGAAACCCTTTAGGGTCTGAAGTTTTACTGTGAGGTAGTTACAGCGAGTCACAACCCTCTGTGTAACAAAACAAGCGGTATGTTTGAGGATCGACATGAGCTCCCTTAATTATTTGTAATAAAGGCATTGGTAGAAGTTGGGAATGATACCTGAAGCTTTCTTTGGGGAGTGTGGAGCAAACACAGCTCAGCAGGTTGATCGCAGTTTCTGGAATAAAGAAGAAGGGAGGAAGAAAACGTTTGCTCCCATCTATGGTTGAATTCCCTGATCCCTGATACTCTGGGTCATCCCTGAAGGCTGTCGGATTCTAGTCAGCTTTACCTGCCAAAATGACATTGCACTGAGCCCAAAGGTCAAGCTATGGGATGGGGTTTGGCAGGCAGAATGAGCACTCTCAATTCACTGGCTGAGAGTCCCTCCCATCCCAAATGTTTCTGGCAATATTGTAGACATGTTTTCTGTTGTTACTAATACATCTGTGATGGGCCTTTGACTGTCATGAAAGGGGATGGCTGAGATATCCAATAAAATGGTTTCCCTCTCACTAGCGAATTGAATGATAGGAACAGACAGCCAAGTTCTCCAGTTTTAGGGAGTGGGGGGAAAGAGATTTATTGCCTGTAAAATAGATGCATGAGTTAAAATATGTGTCCCTGGAACATTATATTAGGTAAATAGAAAATGAATAATGAATGTAAGATTTCTCTTCTCTTCTGTTTAATCCAGATATGCCTGTTATCCCAGAGATATTCTAACATGGCAGGTTGTGACAAGGTCATATTAGATGGATGACCTTAGACAAAATATTTGATCTTATGTATCTTATGTGTCAACCTCTTCATCTCAGAAATGATGATAATAAAATGATATGCTTCATAGGACTGTTTTAGAAGACCACAGAATGTACATAATACACAAAGAAAATATCTAGTCAGTGATCAGAACACAATGAACATTAATGTGAAATATATATTATTTGCTATATGAAACTAGCCAGAAAAAAAAATAATGAAAGTTGAACAATAGAATGACACTTTATAAGGTCTCAATTGAGTAAAACTGCTTTAGAAAGCATGCCTTTAGCTACATTCATTATAGCCTTTATAAATGCCATTTTTATATTAATGTTGAAAGATTTATTTGCCATCAAGTTACTCAAATATATGTACTTTTAGCATTTAAATTAACTTCTTGCCCCATGCTCTAAATGGGGAAATATGTCATTCCTTTTCAAACAATCAAGGCTCATTGTTAATTCAAAAGTTAATGGCATTTTGAGATTATTTTTCTATATTGGAATGTAATATCTACATCTGTCCTCTGCCTCTCCTGGAATGAGTAAAAGTTGCTTCATTTATATTGGGTACTAGATTTGACAGGGCAATTCAAGAGCTATCATAACAGCTAATGAGAGTTGGAAATGCAACATTTCATTGTGGCAAAGTTTCCTCCAGGTTATAAACAACCCCAACCATCTTCTCCGAGTCATCCAAGGGCCACGATCTCCCTCATACTTAAAACCTTATTTGATAGTGGAAGCAGCTCCAGTGTGCTGTGGTCACCTGAAAGTATTCCCCATTTTTCCCAATTCAGACAAATTTACCACTTTGATTTCTGTTTGTCCACTTGACATCTGATGTAAATGTAATCAGGGAAGCAATAAAGAGGACATCAGGAAGCATTTTGGACCAACTCTGATATGTTAATTTACTGAGAGGAAAATTATCAAGAGCAATCATCGATAGATGGACATGTGAAAAGGCCAGTGAAGAATGGAATCCAATTTAAATTATATCTCATGCACTAATTACATATTTATGAATAGGCTAGAAGTTTTTCTTTTCTTTTCTTTTCTTTTTTTTTAGGTAGGACCTCACTCTAGCTCAGGGTGATCTGGAAATCACTATGTAGCCTCAGGGTGGCCTCAAATTTACAGTGATCTTCCTACTCTGCCTCCTGAGTGCCAGAATTTAAGGTATGTGCCACCATGCTATCATTCTTATCAAAAGAGTAATCAATACTGATTGAAAGAAGATGTTATCATAAACCAGGTATGGTGGCTCACACTTGTAATCCCAGCACTCAAGAGGTTGAGGCATGAGGATGTCTGTGCAATTGAGGTGAGCCTGGGCAGTAAAGTGAGTTTCAGGGAAGCCTAAGCTACAGTGTAACATAGTCTCCAAAATGAGAAGTTTTAATAATTTGCCTATACCTTGTCACGTATTATGTTTTACTTTCAAGAATCAAGCAACAATTGAGTTATTTTATGGAAAATTATTTGAAAACTTGAATACTCTAGCACTCTAAGTTGGAAGTGATTAAGAAAAAACTTTACTGTCTACTGAAGGAAAACATATTTGCTTTTCAACAGTTTCTTAAGTTTCATTAGACTTGCATTTTCTATCAGTAATCAAGATTTATGAAGCACTATGTAATTATAACTCTAATCAAGGAAGAATGTCACAATTAAAGAAGGAAACAAGCAATGATACTCATCCTTTCCTGGTACTTAATTGTCAAGATAAAGAATTTCAAAGATTCTATAGAAATAGAATTTAGATTATCATTGGAAGAAAAAAATTTTATCAAATGTCTGATGGTATCAATAATGGAAACATTATGGTAAAATAACATGAATATTTAAAACTACCACAGCCTGATACAGTGGTATTCATGATCTGTCCAGCATGCCTATTGTCCCTCAGTTAGAGACAATTCTCCATTACATTTTAGGCCTTTCCATAGGGAATAAGTATATATGACAGAGTATTTTTCATAAAAGAGATGTTATTCTTTTAAAGTGTAAATGTTAAACAAGAATGACCAAAAAGTATTGATTGAATTATTAACATATAATTCAAGTTAAATCATTTCAAATATTATTCAGTGTCAAAGTTTTCTTAATGTACTCATTGTTCACATTAACACAGCAATAACTAGGATGCTTCTCTTTGTGTGTAAAGTATATGCATGCATGTGCACACGTGAGTGTCCAGAGGAAGACCTCAGGGATCCTTCCCTAGTGTTCTTCCACTTAGGTTCCCTAAGAAAGAGCTTCTTCTCACTTTTTCTGCAAGACTGGCTAACCAGTGAGCACTAGTGATTTTTCTGTTTTCACTCTCCATAGTGTTGGGGTTCCATTCATGTGTGGCCATGCCTGGGTTTTTACATGGATGCTGGGGATTGAACTTTAGTCCTTATTCGTGGGCAACAAGTACTCTTACCTGTTGAGTCATCTGCCTCATTCCAGAATGACTCTTATGACTGGACACATATAAAAGACAGATGAAGTTTATTTTGTGTCATTAGCCACCCAATATGATGTTTTTCTTAAAGCGGCAATAATGTTTCTAAGGCACACTCTTGAGTGTCAGTGGAAAGAAATACATTGATACCCATGCATATACTTGTCAGGGCTGATTTTACACTAAGGTGACCCTGATTTCTGTTGGCTTAGATTTTTAAGTTTCTGTACAAGGTTCTGGATAGTTCTCTTTTCTAGATAGGAAGCTCCTAGCAAAAGAAAAACACTTTGGTAGCAATTCCAATAATGGTCCAGGAGTGAAAAGGGCAGATCAGAGAGAAGCTGGAGTTTATTTGGAGAGAATTTTTGAGACAGAGTAAAGGGACAAAGGGAACTGGAGATTTTAAAAAATATTCTATCTATTTTCAAGCAGAGAGAGAGAGAGAGAGAGAGAGAGAGAGAGAGAATAGCTGGGCCAGGGCATCTAGCCCCCAAAACAAACTGCAAATGCATGTGCTGCTCTGTGCATCTGCCTTTATATGAGTACTTGGGAATATAACCCTGTCATTAGGCTTTTTATTCAAGCAACTTAACCGCTAAGCCATCTCTCCAGACCCTAAGTTGTGGGTCTGTGAATTACTCAGGGAGTCATTGCACATTGACCCCCTGTTCATCCACAGAGCTGGGCGAACAGAGTTTTGGGACAGCGGTGAGCCAAAGGTCATAGCTGCCCAGGAGAAAGTTGCAATCAACAGCTCATTTATTAGGTTGGGGAAGTTGTTTTTATTCAGGAGGAAAAGGAGAGGCAGGGGCATAAGCAGGGAGGGGATTGGTGGGGGCAGGGTAGCTTGTGGATGTCTCATGAAAGGATTGGCAGGGGACAACTGCATAGATAATTCTTTTTTTTAAATATTTAAATATTTTTATTTATTTATAACCAGAGAGAGTGGGGAGAAGGGGAGGGAGAGAGCGCATGTCAGGCCCTCCGGGCACTGCAAAGGACCTCCAGTTGCATGTTCCACTTTGAGCATCTGGCTTCTGGGTACTGGGAAATTGAACTCAAGAACAGGACCCAAACGTGGGGTTTATAAATTTGGAAGACTCCCTCCTGAACCCCATAATCTTGCATCATAATCAACTAGCTATGCATTGGCTGAGCTCAGATGGAAATTGAGGCAACAAGATAGCAAAGGAGATGGGTCTTTAAAAAAAAAAAAGGAACTACACTAAAGCTACTCTCACTTGAAATTCTTAGATTCACAGGGGATTTGGGAAAGTGCCTATGCCAATGTTTGATGTAGCAAACCACACTTCTTTCTTTCTTTTTATGTGAACCACATTTCTATGTGCTGTGTTTGTATGCATGCTCATGTGTACACATGTCTACAAATGTGTGAGCCTGTTAGGCAGCTGTGTGTTTAAGAATGATGTTATTTCTATTCAGGGAATACTCAATGTCATGATGAATTTATCATCCCCTTTGATTCTCTTATGGACCTAGGAATAGTTCAGATATGAGCTAAAATAATTATCCTTCTAAGGTTTATAACTTTGAAAATCATTAGCATTTCATTAAAATGCCTTTTAGTGCTACACTGCCGTTTAATTTTTCTCTGCAAAGAATAAACACATTCTTCTAAGATAGCACATACAGGAGCTCAGCTCCTTTCTAAGATCACATTCACTGACACCTTTTGGTAGCAGTTTCAAAAGAGGAAGGTGGTAATTTTTAAAGAGAGAACAATTGCTATTTAGAAATAGCAACACTATACATTTCCAAAAGAACCCAAATAGGATGGCTCAATTCTAAAAACTTCTTTTACAAATCACCATTTGAAATAAGTATTACCCCTTTACAAAAATGTAAAAGTCTAATTTTCTTAAATATAGAGGCAGGAGGTGAATGAAGAGTATTTATTATCCTATATACCAATATATTATATTTTATAAAACCTATGTAAACTATATCAAATAACCAGTTAGATGTCTCCCCACACATCAATCTGCTGATTTATTTATTTACTATTTATTTGCCTTTCTGAATTTATCATTGCCATTCAAAGAATTACCTCACGCTTCTTAGAAATATAGAAAATCCTTCCTCAGCATCATAAAGTGATAATGGTGGTGTCTTATGAATGTGTTTCAGTAGTAGAGAACTTGCCTAGCATGCATGGATATGACCCTGGGTTTGATCCCCAGCTCTGCAAAAGGGGTTGGGTGGAGGAATGTCATTGTTTACTATAGATTAGTGATGGTCATATTTACTACTCCCTAACATGGTGCCCCATCTGGCTTTGAGCCCAAACCTGCACAATCACTAGAAATGTGGCCTTACAGTAGGAAGTTCCTCAATGCCAAGCCCCTTTGAGGCAAGGCTTGGGTGATTTCTTTCCAGCTGTATCCCTAGAACCTCTCAGTGACTGTTAATGGTGGGTGCTTTAGAAGTCTAATTCAAAGGAGGAAGGAAGGAAGAACAGGAGAAGTAGAAGAAAGAGTTTACCTTACCAAAATTGGGTTATGATAATGTTT
The DNA here is from genome assembly GCA_004024765.1 of Zapus hudsonius. Taxonomy (NCBI): domain Eukaryota; kingdom Metazoa; phylum Chordata; class Mammalia; order Rodentia; family Dipodidae; genus Zapus; species Zapus hudsonius. Next base: position 113,003 of record PVHP010000230.1, read on the forward strand.
GAAAACTTAAAAATATAAGAGCACCCCAATTTCTTCTAGATCTGTAGAAGCTGAGAAGCATGGATAATGATTTGATGTATGAACCATTCTCCTGAACTCTTACCTAATTATGAGATCTGAAGTGCACACAGAACTCCAGTATACCACCCCATGGAAGTATGCACAGGCACGTGACTTACAGCTTCAGTATTTCTCTGCCTAAAATCAAGTTGGATACAGGATACAACCCACAGCCAACTTCACCACAGATCACTAGTAAGACAAAATAAGCTGAACTAAGATAGAGACTGAAGCTCCTTGTTAGCAACAAAATGTAAATGATATATTTCATGACAAAGAGAGCTTACTTAAATGTACACAAAGTAAAATGTACTTACCAGAGACACACTGGAAAGAAGATGAAGGACATCAGCAACTAAGTAAAAATCACCTGTTTTCATTTGAGTACCATTTATCACTATCTGAAATTCCTTTTCCCTTTGTATGTATTATCTGTCCCTGCCCTCAACAAAACATGAGCGTGATGACCAGCAGAGCTCTGGACTTACAATGTTCTTGGCACATAGTGACCTTTTGTGAATATTTGTTAAACATATGGAAAAATTGACTATTTCTGGATCAAAATGGCTGAAGAACTAACACCTAGAATTGTTGGCAGATTAGATCATCAATAACTATAACTCTGAGCAGTGAGTTTCTGGGCTATTGGCTTACGTTGACCTGAGGAGAAATATATAAGGAAAAATGCCAGGGTGACCAAAGGGGTAAAAGCCAAAGAACAGACCCAGTTTAGAGATGTTGAGAAGTATTGAAGTAACAGTGAGAGAGTGGACACTGAATCTTCTCTCTCCTCCATTATCCTTGCCTCTTATTTTATGATGCTCCTTTCAATGTCTCCCTCATTCCTCTCACTTCTAAATTTAGGTCCTTTCACATCAGTTTCTTGGTGTGCCCCAGAAAGGCTGCATCTCTAACCCCTGTGGAAGTCACAGAATAGTTACAAGCCAAAGCTAAACTTCTTGTGAATTCATATCACTTCTTCATGGTTTGCCTTCTTGGGGTTTCTGTCAAGTTCAGGATAACAGGCTGAGATGTTTTCCAATGTCTTCCTTTATGAAGCTGCTGAAAAGTTTGCAACCACCTGTTATTTTGTGTGTCATGTAAGAAGCCTGTAGGAAATTATAACCCAAGAACTTGGTGGAGGGCAGAAGGGGGGTTAGGTGGTTCAATGGGTAAAGGTTCATAAGTTCATATCCCTTGTACCTACATAAATGTCAGGTAAGTGTGGCAACCCACCTCTAATCCCAACAGTTGGGATACAAAGCCAGGATCCCCAGGGCATGCTAACTAGCTAGATTAGCTAAATCACTGAGCTCTGTGCTCAATTGAGAGAACTTAATTCAAGAAATACAATGGAAAGTGATCAAGGAAGACAACAAATATCAACCTCTGCCCTCCACCTACATGTGCACACACATGCGTACACACAAACACATGTGAATGTGTGTGTGTTCATGTATGTGTGCCCCCCCCCACACACACATACACACAAAGATCAACAAATGCTGAGATAGCATGTTTTGGAGAAAGCCTTGTGATGAAGTTTAAGGGTGAGCCACATCTATTGAATGCTCTGCAGACACCCAGAGCAGCAAGGGCAGAGCCAGAAACACCACATTATACCCCTACTTATGGGGACAGGGTGAGTTATGGGTGTGGATAAAATACAGGAGAAGACAAAATTGGAGAAAATGAATTAGAACCCAGTGATAGACTTTGGGAATATCACAATGAAGAGGTGACTATCATCCTCATTGGGCTACCATTCTAAGAAATCAACCTACAATTGTCTCAGAAATAGATGTTAAGAACTGTAAAGTGGTCAATAGAAACTCCATGTACCAGGAGCAGGTCACTCACCAGGAGGTAGCTTTGGAACAGAGTTCCACGGATCTTTGTTGCCTCATTGAAATGAAAAAGGAAGGATGATGGCTCACAAATACAAAATCTAAACTTCCTTATCATGAAAGCCATGCTATTCTTATACTTTTAGTGTTTGTTGTTTAAGGACATTTGAAAGAAAGCATTTGTGAATGGGTTGATCCAGTTCCCATTGTATGTCTATTCTCCTTGAGTGTCCATAATTTCAATAATGACATCCTTCCTTTGGGACTTTGCAAAATCCTAAGAACAGGTGATTGTGTTTCTCTCTCACACTTTGTACTTGTTAGAGTCTTCATGTCTTTTTTCCTTATTTTTAAGCATTTGTATACATGTGTGATATGTGTGTATGTTCATCTGAATGGGAGCCCAAGTGGGTGAGGGACTGTACACATGCATATGGAAACCATAGGTTAATATCAGGCATCTTCTTCCATTGCTCTCAACCTTATCCATTAAGATAGGATCTCTTGCTGAACCAGCTAACCAGCTGAACTAGATAGCAACTGAGACCTAAGACATAGAGATCCATCCATCTCTGCCTCCACAGCACTGGGATTGTAAGTGTGCAGCTCATTTTATAGTGTTCTCAATGTGTAAAAGTGTAGAAATATTTGATTAGAATTTTAAACCCCCATACAAAAGCATTTCAAGGTTTGGATTTATTCCCTGCAGCTAGACTGACTTAATATCCAGATACTTGATCCATGGATATCCAGCTGACTGGGGACGGGGAAGGAGGGCAATGGGAAATTGGTGATAACAACTCATGGTTGGCCCACTAAACAATGTAACTCATTATGGACAATAAAGAAAAAAAGAATAAAACAGAAATCAAGGGTAGCTGATATTTACAAGTGACAATCAGCAGAATGTTAGAAATGCATTTTAGGCACCCTCAGCTATGGAATAAAAGCCACAATTAAATTATCTTCATGTTAAAAACAAATTTCTGTTTGTCTTCCTCGTGCTGAATTGTGACATATTAAGTTCCTCCCTATGCCATCACAGTGGCAGAATTCTAAAATGTTTTGAAAACATTCCTTAGAGCCACACAACAATAATTAACAGCCTAGCAAGTGCTGAACCACAAACAGCTATAATAACGCAGCCTAAGTCAACAGAATGCAATTAATCACGGCAACTACCCATCGTGAGGAGGATTTACACTCATTTATCATATAGTACTGATGAGGTGGCTCTTGGTCTTTTCTGATGTAGGTATTAAGTGTAGCTTTCCATCTTAGCATCCAAAGAAAAGCAGAAGACAAGCACAGAGAGCTCAATTTGTTTTTTCAACTCTCTCTCTCTTTCTCTCTCTCTCTCTCTCTATCTGTCTCTGCCTCTCCTGTGTGTGTAGTATGTATGGTGTGTCTGTATATGCACATGTGTACCAGACACATACACCTATGCACACATGTGTGGAGGCCACAGGAAGACACCAGGTATCTTCTGTCACTCTTCAGCCTTCCATCCATAAGGCAAACGCTTTCATTAAACCTGGATCTTCTTCAGTTACACTGGCTAGGGGGTCTCAGAGAGCCTACTCTCTCTGTTCACTCGGCATAGGATCTGTGTGAGCATGCTTGGCTTTTTAATTGGGGTGCTGGAGATTGAACACAAGCTCTCATGCTTGAGCGCCAAATGCTCTGAACTACTGAACCATCGCCCCAACCCCTCCATGTGTTTATTCTCTTCCCATTTGCACCTACTTGGCAGTGTTCTCCAAGGATAACTGTGTTGTGGAGACACATAGAAGCCCAAACTTTCCATTTCCTCACAGATAAGAATAGTACCCAGGCAGCTCACAGAACGACAGACAGAAAGTCATGTTCTGATGCTGGATTCCCTAAACCAGACTGAGTCTAGACAGAAGGAAAGTGTCCTACTGATTCTGGACTGGAAAGGATCTGTCCATGGTGCTTATAAGGGTGTGGAGAGGGCTGCAGAATCTTACCATGGGCTCCTTCCTCATGGCTACTTCCCATGGGATCTGCCTACTCTATGGCCCATGGCATCCAAATGAATTTCTAACAAAGGATAGAATAGCCACTGATTACACAAGTGAAAATAAACGTACATTCCCGAGACTCGATCAGAGTTCTAACCTGTGTCCAGGAAGCATTTACTAACAGAAATGACTAATACCTTATAACATATAGTTATGAGACAACTCACTTTCCTCTTCCCAATAGGCTATTGTTGATGCAAACAAAAAACCTAAAGCAGTAAATTAGTATTATTTTAAATATAATCAGATCTTGTCAGTTGTAAACACATGCCTATTTCTTATAAAATAGTATAATAAACTCTCTAATAGTGCTTAATTTACTGGTAAGTAATGTGTTATAGTTGAAGGGTTAGGGACAAAAATCAGTGATGGAGGATTCCTCATATGTAGTGGAATTTCAATGGAATGAGGTGTATTTTAACACACCTTGGTGAAAGCCAGATAGAAATTAGTTCTGAGTGAAGGAAAATGGATTAAAATATATCAGGACAATGGAAAAGGGAGACATAATGCTGAGGAAATCTTTAGGTGAGACTGCATATTTAGATTAGGTGAGAGCATGTGATTCTGTGTGCTATAGTAAGACAAACTAAGAAGAAGAAAAATCAAAATTAATTTCTAAACAGTTACATTGTTGTACTGCACCATATTGTATTGCCCTGTCTTTTATCTTATTTTATGTATGTATGTATGTATATTACAAAGAGAAGAAGCCTCATTTGGAGATAGACCACTGCAAAGAAAAATAGATCTAACCATACAGAAAGAAAGCCAGAGAAATCCCCTATTACTAATGTTAATGTCATAATACAACCTCTGCCTTTCCACCTTCCTCTCTTAGGACAATTAAGCCAGTGAAATTTAACCTTGTTAGAAGCCTAGGAATATTAAATGGCACAGCCATGACTTTGTTTGGATAAAGACTCCTGCACATAAAATTTGTATTACTTATGTTTTATACTGTAATTATGGACTGTGCAAGAAATGGCGTTTAAGTCTAAAACCAAAGTTGTTTGTTAGACACTGGGCTCCCTTTCACCTCCAGCAGATATGAGAAAGGGATGAGAGAGAGGAGAGTTGCTGAGACAATCAGGTTAAAGGCTGGAGCCAAATTGTTCTTCTTTATGTGAGGCAATCTTGAATGCACAGGTGGGTTCAACTCTCAAAGTGGAATCAAGTGCCTCATGATCACCAAAGTCCTTCTCATGTCTCCAATCCAATAACACAGTTTTCTAGGATTCTCATTTTCAGTAGTCAGGGCTAGACAAGAGGCTTCAAAATCAACACATCAACCAGAGCCTTGTCAAGCCCTTCTTGGTAACACACAAGATTATTAAAATGTATAAGTTTCAGTGCTTCAGAAGTGAGGATTTCAACTAGGGACCAGACTCCAAAGAACAAGTGAGGAGAGAGACAGCCAGGATGAGAAAGTGCTTCACAGAAGCCAAGGTGAGTGAGCTTAAGGGGTCAAGCAGGGACACAGTCAGGAAAGGAGAAGAAGCAGACCACAGCAAAGAGTAATGTATGCAGTGACAGAGCCACGGTGAAAGGTGAGAGGTGTTTGTATACAATGTACACAAGGAAATTGTAGGTTATTTTTGGGAATGATCTTGTTCTCTTAGATTTCTTTAGTTAGCAGGCAAAATAATGGGCTTCACTATGACATTTCTATATGTGTATTTTATTGTGTTTTGCTCACGTTCACCCCATTACCCATCCTTGTCCCCAATACACCTCTGGTTGGCCATTTTCAACCTTTCAAATAGTGCTGCTACTTCTCTAGATAGATAATAGATAGATAGGTACATATATACATAGAAAAATATATAGATGATAGACACAAAGATAAAGATAGATAAAAAGATAGATGATAGACCATGTAGAATAGAAACATGTGGTATTTATCTCTTTTTTCCATTATTCCCTCTTTTTTCTTTCTTCCACTCCATTTAAACTTCTTCCTCCCATGACATAGTGCGAGCTCTCTCTCTCTCTCTCTCTCTCTCTCTCTCTATGTATATATATATATATATATATATGAGTGTGTGTTTAATATATATGTGTGTTTTATATATATATATATATATATATATATATATATATATATATATATATATATATATATACTAAATATGATAGAAAATAAACTTCATTTTCCTTTCTGAATCTGCCTTATATCTTGTTTTATTTAATATGATGATTTCTAGTCCATCGATTTTTTTCCTACAAACAATGCAATTTCATTCTTCATTACAGGTGAATAAACTCCACTGTGTGTATATACCATATTTTCTTTATTCTTTCATATGTTTATGGCTATCTAGGATAGTTATATACATGAATGTTTATAATATGTCATAGGAATGACAGATTTCTGGTATGTTGGAAGTTATTCCACTTCCTTCCTTATTTCATTTCTTTTCCTGAAAAGCTGTCTAGACTCTTGCTTCCAGAGCATACTTCCTTGTTGAGCCCTGAATCAGCCTCCAAACATTACTCAAGACTCACTCCCTTTAATTTGGCATGAAGCAAATTTGTCTGTAGGGATAGCCTAAAATTTCTTCTAAGTCAACTCAATGAATTTGTAGAGAACTCACAACTGGAAAAGAAGGGACAGACAGGGCTACCAGAAATACCATAGATCTTAAGTGGAGGTTACATCTGCCACATCAAGATAAACCTCGGAGAGCAGGCAAGGTGTGAGGTTTGTATTGAGAGTCAAGTGGAGATCAATGTCCATCAAAAGAGGAAGGACAGAATCATAGAAGAGGGTTGGGTTATAATGGCCATCAATGATTGATGATGAGGAAGGACAGTCCAGATTCACTCAGGGCTAAAGAGGAAGGCTGTGAAGGAAGGAAGAAAAGCAACAGGCAGATGGGAGATGAGTCATAAAACACTGTAAGAGATCTGATAAATTTAAACTTGGTCATATAGGTTAATTCATATAGACTGCTTATAGATTGATTCTGTTCTCTGGTCACAAGAAATATTTATTTTTATGTTTGTGGAGAGAGAGAGAGAAAGAGAGAGAGAGTATGGGCACACCAAGGCTTCTTGCCACTGCAAACAAACTTCAGATGCATGCACCACTTTGTGCATCTGACTTTAAGTGAGTACTGTGGAAATGAACCCTTGTTAGCATGCTTTGCAAGCAAGTGCCTTTAACTGCTCTATCCTCAAAATACTTTGTTTTTGTTTTGTTTGTTTTCAAAGCATGGTTTTACTGTTGCTCAGGCTGATCTGGATCTCACAGTGTAGCCTCAGGTTGTCCTTGAACTCATCATGGCAATCCTCCTACCTGAGCATCTTGAATGCTGTGATGAAAAGATGCATCACCACTCCAGTCAGAGATAGTTTTCAATCCTTAGTTGTGACAGCAGCTTAATTTTATCACATCCAATATGATTATGTAACAAAACTCTGGGTGGCATATATATGTAAAATGGAATATGAATATATATTAATATGGGCTTTCCAAGGCCTCCTGCCAATGCAAATGAACTACAGATAGTCTTGCTGTGTAGCCCAGGTTAACCTGAAATTCACTATGTAGCCCAAACTAGCCTCAAACTCTTAGCACTTTAATCTCAACCTCACAAGTGCTGGGATTACAGTTCTAAACCACCAATGACCAGAGAGGGGCTCCTCGATTCTTAAAGAAGCAGGTGTAGACCTCCTGGCAAGCTCTCCAGTGGCTACAAAAATATAAGCTTGGACTTTAAATTTAGCACTGCTAGAGTCCTTTTTCATATCTGAAGTCCATGGCCTTTTCCTTATCAGTGAATTTGGTATTATCCGTCCTTACACTTGACTCTGATAAAACCTATCCACTGTTGATGATCCTAACCTTAGGGTATCTCACTCACATGTGATGCAGTCATTAGTCTATATTTTATTGCTTATATTCTAATTACCTTTTTTTCAATGAAGGCAAAGAAGTTAATTAATATATCAGACACATTTCCAAGTCATGGACCCAAAACCTGAATAGAGTAAGAAAGCCTTGCTGTCTTGCACTAAATTCTTTTTTGTATTAGAGAGGTAAAAAGCCAGAAAAAATAAAGTCTACTGGGATTTGGATTTTAGGACTAATCAATAATTCTGAATGATTTATGGAGAACTTTTTCTAATTCTAAACACATAGATAAATTCACATTTTTCTGAGGAGCTAAAAATACTTTACATAAAACAATAGTTAGAAGAGAAGATACTAAGGCTAGAGAGGTAGTTCAATGATAGAATGCATGCTCAGCAAGGTGGAGACCCTAGACTGAATCCTCAGCCCTCCCCAAAATATATAAAGAAATAAGTAAATTAGAGCTAGAACCCTAATTATGGGAATATGTTTAACATTTATTTTTATAGAATGTACACATTTTCATCACCTGATGAAATATATAGCATAACATTTTTCATAATTCAACTGTTAGATTTTTTTATACCAACTCAAGGAAAATGTCAAGTGATTACAAAAGCCATCTTCTCTTCATAGTTTCTTCCTTTTAGAGTCTCTTTTTTAACCTGTAAAAACTCTGAAGATGAATTTAGCAGTCATTTTTCCTGCATATTGGTAATGAATAATTATGCTGTCAGGCAGTACATAACTATTAATTATATGGCTGCCTTTTTGTTTCAAGTACTTATTTAATAATTTTAATAAAAAGTTACATATATCAGTCTCTTAAAACATATCAATCAATGTTATTTTTGGAGGTGGAGAACTGTCTTAACCTCATGAAGATTCACTCAGTTTGTGATTATACATATCACTGATAGGTGGACTTCACTGTCTCAAAAGACATCAGCAGCACTTGGAATCACACCCAAGAGGTGTTCCCATGCTGCCCATAGCTTGTATTTGGGGACACTAAGATGAAATGACATGATCAGTTATTCAGTTACAGTGTCCAAACCACTTGTTGAATAACAACACTAGAGAAAAACAAGTCACAGTTATAGTCATCAGAAAATATGGAGAAAATCCAAAATTGTCTTTAATGGTGAAAATTGGTCCTATTTATGAAACAATCGCTAGCTAGTTGAATTACCTGGAAAATCTTTTTCTTTGCAGTCTTTCAGTTACATTGTGTATAAAGTCAAAAGAATAATAGTATCTACCTCAGGGGGTTCTTTCAAGATTAACTGCTACCGTTCACTCATAAATTCTATAAATATTAGTCATTGTTACTGTACTGCTCAGCCTTCATGCTGAGGATTCAGAGAGAGAGAGAGAGAGAGAGAGAGAGAGAGAGAGAGAATGGGTGTGCCATGGCCTGTTACCACTAGAAACAAACTCCAGATGCATGTACCACTTTGTGCATCTGGCTTTATCCAGGCACTGGGGGATTAATCCAGGCAGGCAGGCTTTGAAAACAACTATCTTTAACTGTTGAGTCATATTCCCGCCCACTAAAGCCTAGTTTAATTTTTATTTTATTTTTTATTTTTATTTATTTATTTTTAATATTTATTGTCCATAATGAGTTACATTATTTAGTGGGCAAACCATGCGTTGTTATCCTGACTTCCCCAATTCCCCCCCCCTCCCCATCCCTGATCAGTTGTATATCCTCCTTCGTGGGCTGTCTGTATTAGTCCTTGTGGCAAGGGATCCTGTATATCTTAGTACTCATCATTTTGAAAATCCAATATTTATGTTTTTTCTCAAATATTAAAGGCTATATTCAAGTACTGTAGCATGCAATGTGTTTGATATACCCTTGTTGAGATGCAGTCTCCCATACCAGAAAATTCACCTGTATTAGTAAACATTTCAAGGACTCAATGACAGTTGTGTTACCATAACTATTATGAGAATTCCTCTAATGACCACTTATAGTAAATTCGCATCCCACTTTGAGCCATGAGCAGCCACTGAGAAAATTTGCATCTTTCCATATTTGGCTCCTCCAGTCCATTCATATAAATATCATAGAAGATGTAGTGACTTACTTTTAACTTCTCAGCATAGTGCTTAAGAAACTCCTTCATGTTGGAGCATGTCTCAGTGGTTTCACGCCTTTGCTTTACTGAATGGTACTTCATTCTGTGGAAATACACCACCCTTGTCTATCTATCATTGATGATGGATACTGGTGATGTCTCTAACACTTGGTGCTATGATTAATAGCACGAGGAACACCCCCTTACACTAGACGCCTTTGTGTGGTGATCTATCTCCATTTCTCTGGGGTAGATTCTTCAGTGTTACTTTACCATACAGGAAGTGTATGCTCAACTACTTAGGAAGCTAGTAAACCATTTTCCCAATGTAGCTGTGCATATTTAGATTCCTAAGACAAAGTATGAAAAGTCCAGTTTCTCTATATTCTATCCAACTGTTCTTTCAATAACATTAATGTCTCTTGGTGGTACTGTTTGCATTTCCCTGATGAGTCCTGACGCTAGGAATCTTTCTGTCCTCTGAATTTCACAATTTTACTCTTTTTACTGGATTTTGTTTTACGGTTGAGTTGTAATATACTTAGCATAATATGACATGTAGATTAATAAATTAATGATAAGAAAATTGGATATATGACCCTACATCATATTTTCTTTCTGTAGTGCTGTTTCTATAACTCAAAAGTTTTAGTTTGATATAGTTCACTTGTTCAACATGTCCTTTAATGAATTACTTTTATGCTGAGAATAAAAATTATTTATGAAATTTTAGCTACTATAAAAAGTTTACCCATGATTTCTACCAGAAGTTTTAAATTTCTTGCAGTTGGCCTTTGGGTTCATGATCAATTTTGAATTAACAGTTATATATGGTATAGTTTAAAGCTTTAAGTTTATTTATTTTAAAATCATTAGACAGTTGATCTAGAATTATTTCTTTTTTTAAATAATTTATTTATTCATTTTCAAGCAGAGATACAGAGAGAAAGAGAGAGAAAAAGAGAGAGAGAAAGAGAGAGAGAGAGAGCACCAGGGCCACCACCTTGTGGGTCTGGCCTATGTGGGTACTGGGGAATTGAACCTGAGGCCTTAGGCACTGGAGGCAAGTGCCTTAACCGCTGAGCCATCTCTCCAGCCCTAGAATTATTTCTTGAAATAATTATCTTTTTTCGACTGAACTATCTTGGTGTCTTTGTAGAACTTAGTTGCCAACAAAAGTAAAGTGTTTAGTCTATGAATTGTCACATCTATTCAATTAATCTAGATGATTGGGCTTTTATAGTAAATTTTGAAATAACAGTACAACTACGCTTTTTTTGCAAAATTGTTTGGGGCGTTTGGTCCTTTGCATTTTCATATAAAATTTAGGAGCATCTTGTGATCCTTTACCTCTAAAAATGTTCTAGATCAGTTGGGAAGTATTAATATCTTAACATTATTGAGTTTAAAATCAATAAACATGGATTGTCTCCACTCATATTTTGATCTTCTTCAATTTATCTCAGTAATTTTTATTACTGAGTGCAAATTTTGTATTTTTGTTAAACATATTCATCATTTAGTTTTGTTCTTGTAACAATTTTCTAATTTTTATTTATTTTATTTTCAGTTTGTCAGTAGTACATAGAAATACAATTGGTGGTTTTATGTTATTCTAAGATCTTATAACTCTTTCTAAAATCACTCATTACTTCCAGGAATTCTTTTGTTTATATCATCAGATTTGCTACATGGATAACCATGCCAAACACAAATAAGCAAAATTTCTTTTCCTGCATAGAGTGCCTGGATTTATTAGTGAGATTGATTTGGTTTATATCATTGATTAACGACTTAAAATTTTCTACCTCTTTGTTCTATCAATAAGTAAAGTAGAAAATGTCGTTTCTCTAGGGTTGCATGAGATGTGAGTTTATTTTTTCTATTTTCCTTCAACTATTGGTCTCCCTGATTCTATGGTGTGTAACTTGTACACAGAACATAGTTAAGTATTCCCAGTTTATCCATCGCTGCATCTTGACATGGGTGTTTACACTAGTACTAAATAGCACAATTTTTATTATGCAAATGGATCCACATTTGCCATTGCCACTTAACTCATGTGTCTCCGCCTTTGCTTTATCATCACTCCTTACATGATGTGTGCAGCTTTCATTGAACTGATGACTATTTCTCACCATCCACTGCTCCAAAGCACAGCAAAGAGCCCATGCCTGTCTGAAAGAGGTCAGGGCAGTTTCAGCTCTGCAACTCTTAATTGCTGGATGTCCCACACAAAATGCCCCTTGATTACCTTTCATTTATTATTATTATTAATGACTATTATTATTAATATTAATAATTTGAGCCCGTCACAATGATATCTTGATGAAATTATGCTTTTCATTTAGCTCATGTAGAAACTATATATCACTATATCACAAATTTTAATTACTTCAGCCCTAAGTACCATCACCTAAGATCTTAATAATTAGTAAAAAGAAATGATATGTTAGAGAAAAAAATTACTTTGAGAAATAATGAAAAAATAGTCTTGGTTGAATATTTTAGCATGTCCTATAATTATATTCCTCTTAACTTTGTCACTGACAGGTATTATTTTAAGGTCAATAAACTATAAACTATAAAATTTATTTATAAATAAAATGTCTACTAAACACTGATAGCTTTTATTTTTTTATTTCTTTAAAATTGTATTTCCTCTGTGTGTGTGTGTTCATGTGTGTGTGTGTGCACATGTGTGTGTTCATGCTTGTGTGTGTGCACGCACGTGTGTGTGTGCACGCACGTGTGTGTGTGCACGCACGTGTGTGTGTGCACGGACGTGTGTGTGTGCACGCACGTGTGTGTTCGTGTGTGTGCGTGTGCACTCATGCACTCCTGCCAGGCTCTCTTGCACCTGCAAATGAACACTCACCTGACTTTACACAGGTGACTGGCGTACTGAACCCAGGCCAGCGGGCTTTGCATGCAAGCACCTTTAATTGCTAATCCTTAGGTGCATCTGTTAACTTCTCATTGTTGAGTAGCAGTAGACCAATATCAGTAATGAGGGTGGAGTTTGAAGAAAGACTCATAGAATATTATGAGGGAGGCCTCATAAATTAGCCCCCTGTTCTAATTGCTAGAGCAATTACCTAACTCACTTAAAGGCATAGTGGCAGAGAAAAGACTGAAACTTTCAATTGGTAGAGGTATTTTAACTGATTTGAACTCAGCCAGACTCCCACTGAGATTTCAATTGAAATATAAGCTACCATCAGTGATTTTCCTACATAGTGTCAATAAAAATGAGGGGAAATGTATAATCAAGCAAGGAAATAAATATAGCTGCCAGATTCTTCCCTTCTGAAGGAGGTCACATGCCTAACTGTGTAATTCTAGCCTCTTTCTGATACCAACCTGGAAATTTTCCTTATGCTTTGCAGCCCCTCTGCTAGTTTGTGAGGTAATCTGAGTCTTCATTACTACAGGATACAGCTGTCAGTAGTTCATACCTCATTTGAGGGCTACAGTTTTGCATTGAAAAGTGAAACAAATGCCAAGGTTCTGACAGCATATAGATACTTCTAAAGCAGATGTCATACTGTCTCCAGAGGGTACTGGCACCCCAGTATCCCTTTGGATCACTGATGGCAGTGAGAATGGCTCCCTCCTGCCTAACTGGATTAGACACTTGGAGAGGTGCAAATATCCTATATAAATTATGGCCGTGTTCTTTTTGGCCAATAAACCCGAAAATCCACCACACTCCAGAAATGAAAGCATGGTAGGAGGTATAACAGTGAGAGGAACCACACTCCCATCCCTGCTCTACCCTGTGTGAAGCTGAGAGAAAAGCCCTAAACACAGAGTGAAAACTGTTCTATAGGGCAGAGTAAGTACAGGAGTCCCAATAGACCTTCTAGAACTTTCCTTTACATTATATTAATTATTTTTAAATGCAAAAATAAGAAAAAAAGAAAAAATAAAGTCTCAGAAACAATTACTATTTTTATAATTTTAATGACTCTACATCCATCATAGAAAACAGAGGCAAACAACCCATGCAGCTCGGCTGGCACAGGCTGGCACAAAAAGGGAGAGTCCATCTGCCCTAGAGATCTATTCACTATCCTCCACCTCAAATAAAATAAGAAAACTCATACATGATTCCTAAATTGCATGCATTTCCTCACTTATGCCGTACATTGATAGGCCGCAGTTCCTTAACCACTGTTAGAAACTGTCATCAGATCCCAATGCTTTCTTCCATTTGTTTTCAACTCTGGCAGGCACCTTTTCCAAATTCTAACTTGCAAATTTCTGTTCACAATTTAGGAAATTAAAATCATGATCTTGCTCTTCTGGGTTTTTTTAAATGTTCAAATTAAAATTTGGAGTGATGTATCTAAATTGAGTCTGTTTTCCTGACTCGGAAATTCCCACTGAGAAAACAGCAGGTTAAAGTGAGCCCTTAGGCTGGGGAGAAGGCTGTTAGGTAAAGTGTGTCCTGTGCCAGCATGAGGACCCCAGCACCCACACAAAAGCCAAGTATGGTGGGATACACCCATAATCTCTCTCACACACACACACACACACACACACACACACACACACACACACACACACAATTCCCAATGAAAACACAGAGGTTAAATAAAAACCAAATTTGTTTCCGTTTTACATCTGTCATAGGCATCATTTTATATTCAGATAATATGGCATAATCAAGTATTTTCACTTTACTTGTCCTAAAACAAAAGTTTTACCTTTTACCATTTTAACTTGGTGACATCGGCACTTCAATGTGCATTTGTCTCTGAAGAAGACGGAAAGGTTCTATTTCCCTCTTGAACAGCGTTGGCTACTTTCAGGCTTGAATTAACGTGTCTGTCTGTGTGTTATATCGATGATGGACATTTAGACTTCAAGGTATAATTTCCAGTATAGAAAAGCCATTTATTTCCGTCTGAATAAGCACTCTATCATACTAACCAAGTCAAACAGTTATTATCTGGCTTTTTGCCAAGGTATATGAAAAATGAAAGGTCATATTTTTAATAGCTTTGTACTTTATAGTAATCAAATTTGTAAGCCTGGAGAAATAAACTCCTCTAGTCTCCCTGGGCTTGCTGGGCATGCTTAACGGCTGGCCTACAGCTCCTGGGTATAATGCTATGTGTGGGCAGCTGCCTTATCTTGGTTATTAGCTCAGTACATGAAGCACCGTGTTCTAATCATGAAGTGGCAGAAAACAGCTAATAAGTAACATGTTTATTCAACTCCACCTTTGAAGATGGTACCAAAGATAACTAGCAGTCAAACTTCACCTCATGGACAAACAAGATTATAGCGTATAAACCAGCGCACACTTAAAGTGTTAATGGATAACCAAATTCGACATTAATTAACGTGAATACCTGCTTTAAAAGTCACTTTTGTTTTGGGTGACTGCACTGCACTGTTTGAAATTGTAAGCAAATTACAGCAGAATGTTTCTGTAGCAGACTTTCAAGTTTCACTTGGAAACTAGAAATAATCCTTAGGCTTGAAGTATGTCTCACAGGAATTAGCATCAAGATAGTAATGATGAAAAACAAGAGAAAAAAATTATAAAGACACTCTATTAGGGAAACATAAAAGTCTTTGTTTTGATGCATGGTTGGGCATTGAACCCAGAGTGTCACATATGGTAATTGGGCACTCAGTCTTGAGATTTACCATGGGTTTTTCATCTTTTGCTTGAAAATCTCTTTTATTGAATGGATCTTAGATTATTCAACTGACTGCTTAGTATTTCAGTTGTGACAAATGCTTGCTTTGTTTCATCTAAAATTTATTCTAAGATACATGTCGTTACCTGTCAGTAAATTCTCTTACATTTTAATGTCTCCTGCAATATATCTCTATTCTTGAGATAATGATATAATAATAAATTTTATTTTTAATCTTTACACACAAACTTATAAGCTGGATTTTAGGCATAGATGTTCTAAATTCATGTTGTCAGAATGAGCCATATTTGAAAACTCCAAGGAAATGGTAACCTGCTCATATTGATCAATCACTTTCATAAAAAATTCGGAGATATTTTAATTTAATTCTTGTCATCTCCTAATCACTACAACCCAACAATTTGAAGCAAGGCTCAGCAAACTTTTTCTCCATGTCTATAGTAGATATTCCAGGATTGATCAGAACAAGAAGAAAATAGGATGACAGAGATCTACCTATGAAATCACCATTTAGAAATGCAAAAACCATGGTTATCTGATGGATGCTAAATGCATAAGGTAGTGGAACATCAAAAAAAGTAGAAACCAGGCACTCTGACAATCCACAGTTCACTGAAGGAAAGAGCCTAAGGTAGTATACACTGATACTCAGTAGCACAATCTTGAAGTTCACACCAACCAGGACTGCAGTATTGGCTCCAAACTTGGCCTACTGACTTGTCAGGGTGATTGAATGTCTTTCAATTCAAAATGAGGACAACAATAGTGACTACCTCATTTTATTGGAAATAAATATTAATAAGTGATATCTAATTAATCCTAGTACTGTTTTACATATATATATATATATATATATATATATATACATATATATATATATATATATATATATTTGTTTTCTGAGGTAGGATTTCGCTGTAGCCCAGGCTGACCTGGAATTCACTATATAGTTTCACTGAGATCCTCCTACTACTACTTCCCAAGCACTTGGATTAAAGGCGAGCACCACCACGAAAGGCTCTTTGTACTATTTTAAAGGCTCCTTTTAAACCCAATTTCAGGAGCACATACTATTTTCTGATGCCTTTGTCCAGTGGGTGTTTGGATAGGTGCTCAGATCCTTCCTCCAGTAG
The DNA here is from genome assembly GCA_004024765.1 of Zapus hudsonius. NCBI lineage: Eukaryota > Metazoa > Chordata > Mammalia > Rodentia > Dipodidae > Zapus > Zapus hudsonius. The sequence goes on from PVHP010000230.1 coordinate 129,712, forward strand.
TCTTTAGGTTCAAGCATTCAGCTGCACAAAGTACAGACATCCAATAGCTCCCTGGGTCTTGGGCTCTATCACTCTTTCTTATAACTGCCCAGTTATTACTCTGGGGGACTAATCTGTGGGTTTTGCATAAGCATGAAGACCCAGCCCCTCTGAATAATTCAGAACAACACAGGACACCCCAGCACCATGACTCTCTGGTCTTCACAGAGGAGTAGCTGTCAAGTTCTGTAGATAACAATAGTTAACTCCCCAACCTGCTCCTTCACACAAGTGCTTTCTGAAATGTCATGTTCATGAAAACCTTATTGTCAGACCCACTTCTGGAACCTGAAGTACCTGCCTCACCCACCACCACATGAACTCTAACTAGCAAAGAGAAGAGAAGGGTCCAGTCCATTCTCTAAGGTAGAAAATGCCATCCCAATTTTCCTAGGTTGGTTGAACAAATCTCTCCATGCTTTAGCCTTCAGATGCATGGACCTTCTTAATCTCAGTGTTATTAGAGTTAGTGCTTATGGGTTCACATGGGATGAAATAGTGAAAATATGTCATGACCCTCAATGGGGGAACTTCCCGATGGCACCATTCATGAAAGGAAGGAATGCATACAAAGGGATATCACTGTATATTCTCCTTTAAAGCTCCAAGATTTTCTCTTAGAATGGAAAGGATGGAATGGACATAAACACAAAAAAAAAAAATCTCACTGCTGAGAAAACATATCAAGTCACCTTGTGCTAAGGTCACCTGGAATGAATCCCACACTTCTGGCAGAAATTGGACAAAAGACACATTTTTTCCTCCTTTCCTTCAGCCTAATATATGTGTCATATTCCTGTATTAAGAATGTCAACAGAAGGACAGTGTCTTGTTCTCAAGGCGAGATTAATAGGGCGGGATGCATTGTGGGGACAAGAGTGGTGAAGGGGAGACAGGCACGGTTCTTATCCTGGTGAGGGTCTTTCTATTTCATGGGTCTTGAGGGAATGAGAAGTTCTAGTAATATAGGTCAGGATTAGCAAAGCTGCAAGAGGGAAGAAACCAATTACTGGAGAGAGAATGTCTTCTAGACAGGTGATTTCCAAAGAAACAGGAGTGAATTTCCCACTTGAATCAAATATACTGCCACTGTCTTAATGTCTTAAATTATTTGTTCTGAGGGTAAGTTGAAAGAGGAACCAAGTATTAGAAATTTTAGCAGTGATAATGAGCAGAAGCTTATTTAAGGACCTTCAGCATGCTGCAGATCGAGAGAGAGAGAGAGAGAGAGAGAGAGAGAGAGAGATCAGCTACTTTTAACATGCTGTAGTTCCACTCTAGGTCTTGAAGAGAGAAAGACAAACTTGTGTGAAACATGCATGTGATATATTTTTAGGAGAAAAGTCTCTTGCACAGAGAAGGGTTTCCTATACTTCTTGCTCCTACCTCTGGTGCTGGTGGAAATGAATGAATTTATAAACTCTCTCTCTCACACACACAGCAGGGTTCAGAAAGTAATGTCTTTAACATTGGTATTTCAATATAAACCACATGTAATTCCTTTCTTTCAGTCTTACCAAGTATTAGGGGCTGAATCGAAGCCCCCAAAATTCATATTGAAGCCTCAGCCCACAGAACTTTCGACCTTGAGTAGCAGTGTGTGGAGCAGAGCCTGGTTTTGAATATTGGTATCCGTGTCCATGTCTGTGTCTCTGCAATGCATTATGTGTGTCTATCTGTAGATGTGTGTTTGTGCAAACATGGAGTCAGTTCTGCGTAAGTCACTCTTCCTTGGCTTCATTTTAGTGAGTGACTTATTTTCACTTTTGAAATTTTATGATAAATCTGGTGAGAATTTTCCCAAACCTGTGCCAACACAGCACCTCTAGGGACTTTATTAAATATTATGACACAAAATAAGGATGGATCTTGGCCACAAGGGTCTCACGAACCAGAGTAGAATCAAGTAAACTACCAGAAGATGGTCAGTTGTTGTAGGCAGCAGTAGAAATGTGGAGGGAGCTTTGTCACCTTCATGCTGGACACAGTAGCAGATACTGGACAAGCACCAAGAAAGAGTCCATTTATTCTGACCCCAAGTAAATGATCCAATTTTTATAAGTACTCATCATTCTGATGCTTTTCTTTTCATACACTTCTTTTGGTCAGAAAAGTAGTAATGGTTACTGAAACTTTTCCTTCAATCACTATAGAGACATTTACTATAAAGAAATATCCCTTCTAGCACTTTAAAAATATCCACAAAGGATCTGACTCCATAGGAGAAGTGAGCAACTAAACAGAACACAGCAGGTGTCTGGATCCTTGTCATAGGTTGCCTTTAGGCATAAGAAAAGGGAATGTATGAACATATGATTGAGAGAAATAGCTGGGTTCCACATGGGCATTTTTCCTACCATGAGACAGAGGATTCCAACAGTCTGTGGGCTCTGGAGTTACACAGAGGAAGAAAGCTAGATGGATCTAGAAGGATGGGTGGGAACTGTTTGGAGGAGAGACCAAGAGGCATGAAGCCTTATTCTCTCATCGTACGCTATATAAATACCTTATCTCCTTACCAGAGCACGAGGGCCTGCCTCAGATGTCCACCAGGGCTGGAAGCCTCTGAATACATTTAAAAAAACCCTTCTAGCTGAAATTACAAATAACTAAGAAGATGAAAAATAATGGTGCATTCATCCATTGATTATCTTTACTCTAGGTTATGTGGCAGGAAGCACTGTGCTGGAATTAATGTGCCTCTTCAACTTGGATCTCCTTTAAGGAACATATATGGATCAGTGCCTAAGAGCTGTGTCTTGGAAGGACTCTTATGGAATCAGGATGAATTCAGATGCTTATGCACCTCAAATATTTCCACAGCCTGGCTATGTGAAGTGATGCCAGCCTCTACCTGGTTCATCCATAGATTTGCTTAAGATGAGCCACTGCCATTAATTGCTGCACATTACAGTTTATCATTGTGCAATTTAATGTCTCTGACCTGTTGGTCCCCTCATAATAAAACAATCTTTAAAAGGAAAACAGGCAGTAATAATTAAAAATATATATATTCAGCAATCCAATTCAGCTGGTGGCTGCCCAAGCTTGAAGGGCTCCGGGCACCTCTGCTTAAATAACTAAAAATAAAATTATAATAAAAGGGAGCAATAGGAGTCAATGTGAAGCTGGCCTATGAAAATCATAATGAAAAGGGCAGGTTGAGGCTATGAGCACCCTGCTATTAATTACTTGCCTTTAAACGCCAGAGAAGTGTATTTAAGCCAGACACCTGGAGAGGCTATTTGCTAATTGAATGTGTGGTAATGATTGCAGACACATGGAGGAACACAGTCATTTTCAGCTACACTACTTGCCCCGTCCAAGGAAAGCTAATCTATTGATTATAACTGCATTATGTGCCCACAAATGCCAATACAAGGAAACATATCCAAATCGAGTTTCCTTTTTAGGCACCATCACAAGAAGAGGCAACCTGCCATGAATTTATCCTTTTATGTGCGCTATTGGGAAGGTGTGCGCTCACATGGTATTGCATGTGAATATTCAGCTTTCTTCCATGTAACTTTACTCAGCTAATACTGTTGACTTAAGACTAAAGGTTCATGTAAGGAATAGATGATGTAGCAATGGGATGTGTGCGAGAGAGCTGAGGCACTTTAAGAAAGCACTTTCCATGCTTGCTAGACCTAAGAGAGAGCAGGCACATGCCCTCTCCCCACCATGCAGCCTTTCTGCCTGCCTTGTTTAGATCTCAGCATCAGGGCAACAAACAGTTAACCAAGGAGACAAAACCCACTGCGACCAGCAGGTCTCCGTGCAATCATCAGTAGAACTAGCTATTATAGCCAATTTAATAGCTTGAAAATGAACTCATTAGTGGTCTTTTATCAGTGGAAAAAAGTCTATTAAATCCGGATGTGTGAAGCAGCAGCCCAGCAGCTCATTTCCATCCCACTTGTGACCTGAACAAATCTGAGGAACGCTTTTCTGGGAGTGAGGGTCACACTCCACACAAGGAGAGCTGAGGACTGCCTTCTCTATCCCCCAGCCCACATCTTTCCTGGAGGTCTTATGCGTTAATTTACAGTTTTCTGGAGTGGTTAGCATGTCTCTTTCTAGCTTCTGCTATTATTCATCCACACCCCAGCAGTATGCAAGGGCTGGAAGGAAGGAGCCACTCTTCGACTATGATCTGAAAGTTAGATCTAATTTATGACAGTGTTATCAGGCATGCGAACAACTGCTGAGGAGGCCATTTAAGACACAGCAGTGGAAACCATGACCCAGAGAAGGGCCTTCTGAACTTTCTCCTATACCATCCCACTGTCTCCTTCTTGTCTTCTTTCCTTCCTGCCAATAGTCACTGAAGATGCAATGAGACAGTGTGCTCATGCACTGAGCATTCAGGATTTCCTACTGATGATTGCAATTGAAATTCTTTTGGACAAATAGCTCAGCTCAAGCACAGGCGAGCTGACTCTTCATTAGCTGTGGGACTGAGGGACCTGGTTAGCCTAAATCTATGAAATAAAACATGGGGCAAAAGACTCAATCCAAATGTCTCCTTCTCCAATATCTAGTGGATTTTCCAAGCCCTGTTCCAAACAACAGTACTTACGTCTATAACTGATCACTTTTCATGGTGGTGGTAAAAATGGTAAATAATTCGATGGCAAAGACTACATTTCATTCTGCTTTTAGAATCTACCCAAATCCTTGGTTTGTTTTCCAGGAATACATGTGGATTTAATTAACAGGATTAGCACCTCAGGAGCTAATTGGATTATATTTCATTGTTATTGACAATGTTGAGTTAGGCACAGTGACTAGACAGCACTCTGGAAAGATCCAACCAGGTGGCAGTGCAAAGCACAACTGTTACTTACCTTTGAGAACACCATTTTCCACTTAAACTCCTGGAGGTGCATACCATCAGCTATACACACAGGTCAGCAAATGGAGCTGCAAGGAGAGGAGCCAGAATGTCTCCCTGGGTTATGAAGCCAGAAACCAGCTGAGCAATTTCTAGTGCATATGGTTCATAGTATTCTCAGTCAAAATCAGGACATGCTGGTCAGACTCTTACATTATGTTTCTGGGATTATTACTGTTGCTTGCATTGTATGAGAATCAGTTTTGAGCTGGAGAGATGACTCAGTGGATAAAGTGCTTTTGGACTGGAATTGAAGTCTCCAGCACCGATGTAAATACCAGACAGGCCAAGCAGCCTGCCTGTAGTCCAGAGTTAGGAGGCAAAGATGGCTCCCCAGGGCAAAACTAGCTAGCAAGATCAACTGAATTGTTGAAGGCTGGATTCCAGTGAGAGAGCAGTTAAAGAAGACACCCATGGTCAGCCTCTGGCATCCATAGACACATGCAGGTATGCACACCCACACACGTGTGCATATACATATGAACATGATGCATGCAGAGAGAGAGAGACAGAGAGAGAGAGACAGAGGATCAAAGGTTACTCTAACTTTTCTTGAGAGAAAGGCAGCAGACACAGAGGCCAAGGGAGATCCAATCCAAGGTCTAGGGGTGTGCTTAGAACTGTAGTGGGTGTTCTGTGCTCTGGACCTAAACATTTCTTCACATCTTGTGAACCTCATCCATGAAACACTTACCATGTGACACAGAATGTCGGGATCAAGGGTAGTTCTGCACATGCCATTGTGGCAAATTTCTGTAACTCTAGGCTTGTGTGCCCACAAATGCCAATATAAGGAAACACACCCAAATGACCATACACAGTTTTGAGCTGGAGAGGTGACCCAGTGGATAAAGTGGATTTCAGTATCCCCCTGCCTGAGGCCCAGCATTGCTAACAAATCAGAGGGAACCACTTCCTTTCTGTCTTCTGACTGACTTCTCAGCCAACAGGTCCACCACTTAATTCCACTGGCGTTAGACACTGGAAAGAAGAAAATTGGATTTCATGTTTATTCATCATATTTTATGTTCATATTTTATTGTAAGATAATATAAATTTAAAATTATGAATTTGAGCAGTTGGTTAAGTGGGTATTTGCTGTGCAAGCATTAGGGGCTGAGTTTGGGTTCCCCAGAACCCACATAAAATAACAGGTGAGTTGGCATACTCCTATAATCCCCATTCTGGTGAGGCAGAGACAGGAGAATCTGTAGCTGACTACCTAGTCTAGTCAAATCAGTAAGCCCTAAATTTAGTGTGAGACATTGTCTCAAAAAGAAGAGGAGGAAGAAGAGGAGGAGGAAGAAGAAGAAAAGAAACTGGGAAAGTGCCCATACATATTTGAACATGAGTACACATAAATACAACCACATACACATGCAAAAAGTAACAATATTTTTTTTTAATTGCTGTTGTTACCAGTTTCAAACAGATGCCAACTTTCCAGGGTCTCTTCCTGCCTTCCCGTGGCTACAGCCTCAAACAGCTCATTCAGTCACACAATTAGGGGTCTGGCCTTCTCTGTAAAAAGTTTACTTTCTTTTTTTCTATTTTTCCCATATTTATTGTAAATAATTAGATACATTACATGAGCAAGTCTTCTGGTGATATCCCCATTTCCCTCCTCCGCATTCTCACCCCTCTGGGGGCCTTCCTCCATGGGCTTGATGGACCCATCCATGGGATAGGGAATATGGATTGTACCAATTTTTTTTCTCTCTCTCTCCCACCATGGCACTTACAATCTTTCCGCTTCCTCTTCCACTCAGATCCTTGAGTCATGTCGGGTGAGTTTTAGGTCTGTGTTTTTGTTGAGATCTTAAGAATCTCTGGATTTCTGCTTTCCATTGTGTTGAGTATCCTCAGTGTCTGTCTCCATTATCCTTTCACAGGTTATCTGCTTTGCTTTGGAGGTATGTCTCTTGCTCATCTCATAAGTTCCTCGAAGGTTTCCATTGGGCTCTATATCTTAAATTGAAGGAGGTGTATCTCCTGCCTGAGTGACAAGCAACATCTCCAGTCCTGTTGGCGGGATTGGGTTGTCCAGGGTTCTCGATGGATTCTGAAACAGAATCCCCAATGGAGAGTGAGATGAGTATAGGTTAAATGAGACAAACTTTGTAAATCTGTTGTTCTTCTAATGGGTATAGGCTCTCTGTAGATCTCTGGTTAGTGGGGTTTTCTCCTTGAAGCCCAGGTTCTTGGTTCTCATATGAGATGTCATGGATCCCAGTTCCAATTAAGGGTTGCCTGCCTCTGAGCGGATCTCTTAGCCAATTAACAAGCCATTGATTACCCACCCAGGCTTAGTGCCACTATTAAATGGCTGAGAACTTCTTGGCATTGCTGGTTTCTATCATTCTTCGTCATTCTTGTAGCACCATTCAGTGCTTTATATCGATGACCTCGGCTTTCTCAGAATATCTTTGTTCAACTTCCCCTGGCAGCTCATGTAAGGCTTTCCAGTACCTCACATGCTACCATGAGGGGGCAGAATACCATTCTTGATTGAGCAGGGTCTCTTGGTATTGTATGATGACAATCTGTGGTGTCTCCAGCAATAGGGTCTTATCTTTTGCTGTGTGGGTATTCAAGAGCTTTGATATAAGCCTGTCTTACTTTGGGGGACCTCATGGTTTTCTTTGATCAGCAGCTCAGTGTGGGAAATAACCAATGACTGGGACAAGGGGTTACAAGCCAGAGCCATTTGTCTTGAGGTTTGGCTACTTCCTGCCCTATTCAGGGCCTCTCTTACCTGACTGTACCCCCAGCCTCCTAAAGAGCTTACTGCATAAAAATAAGGATTTTAAGGTATCCTTCCTTCCTCATTGATTAGATTGATGTATAAGTTCCCCCACCCTCCCTTCCCCCCAATTACTTTGAACTCCTTTTCCATCTCTCAATTCATCTGACAGGTTTCCTTAATGTTCAGGATTAAGTTGGCTAGGAACCACATATGAGGGAGAATGCATGGCGCCTGACTCTGTTCCTGTGTGAGGTCACTAAGAATGATCTGCTCCAAGTCCATCCACTTTTGTTTAAAATTCACTATGTCTTGAACGCTCCAAGTCTTTCTTTCTCTTGCCCTCTTAGCTTCAGTTCTCATCTGACTTACTAAGAAGTACACTCTTAATTCCTTACCTGAAACACCCCAGAATCTCCTGGAAGGCTTTCTATATCCAAATTGAGAGGGGATAGCCAGACATGGTGGGGAGGGGGAATTTCCATGAGGGTTTCCAGTTCAGTGAGTCTGGGTTGGGACCTGAGCTTTCAAGGACACTGAAGGTGACACTGAACTAGTTGGTCTTGGGAGGCTTGTGAGAACATCTGTCTTAGGGTGAGACCTGTATCCCAGAAAGGTACCAGCATCCCAGGGTGCCAACACCCATGCTAGAGGCAGAAAATGGAGATGAAAGAGAAGAGAAGCAAAGAATAAGGAATAGGTGATTACCTTGAATCTGGTATAATTTCCATGTGAAAAAAAATGTAATACTTTTGTTTGTAACTAAATCACCAACAAATTGTTTGGCAAACACCAAGAATATTAATATTTAAATTCCATAACCATGCTGCTTCTTCCCTAACTAACCTCTTGTTCTATGAATACTTTTTCAGAAAAACCATTATCTTGTTTTATATATTTTAAGCATTTGTTTACTAAATTATGGGCTGATATGCCTTTTACTATTCCCTACTCTACTCATGAATTTATATCCTAAGTCAATATATATCAAAGCCTTACCACCACTATTCTTGTCATTGAGACATATTCCAGTCTCAGCAAAACCAAGCATCCTCTTCAGATGACAAAAACCGCTTGCATCTCACACAGCAGTTGCTATGATTGAGTGTTTGCTATTGAAGAACATATCGATCATAACCAAAAGTTACTATAACTTTAATAAATAAAGCAGATTTTCTTCATCCCAGTAAAAAGTGCCTTCACTAAAAGTAAATTACAGGCCAGTGAAGATGATTTAGTCAGTAAAATGCTTGTGATGCACTCCTGAGGACCTGAGTTCAGATCCCCAGCAGCCATAGAAAATCGGGAATAGCACATGTCAGTAATTTCAGCACCAGGGAGGCAGAGACAGGAGGATTCTTAACACCTACTGGCAAGCTAGTCTAATCAGCAAAATCAGTGAGTCCCAGGTTATCGAGAGTTCCTGTCTCAAATATCAAGGTGCAAAAGTGATGGAGGAAAACACTCAACTTCAACCTCTGGCCTCCATACACATACTCACAAGTGCACCCCTTCACACATGCATAAATGTGCCCACATAAAAGTGAACACACATTCACACACATAGGCATACTACACAGACTTAAAATTACAGATATGTGCAGAGCTAATCCTAATTGAAACTGAAAAGAATTCTTGACTAGGCAAAGGAATTATTACTCCCTGGGAGTCTGGCCACTCATGAGAATGACCACTCTGGACTTTTGAATGAATCCTGAATCTATCATTGCTGGATTTGCTGCTCTGAAAACAGTGAGAAGAGCCCACTCTCTCTGTTCATGTCATAAGCATTTACTCAGAAGAAAGGGAAATGACATGGGATCTGGGACCACTTCACTCCCTGGGCAGTATATCTAATGTAAGGGACAGTGACATAATTAAAAGAGGAGCTGCATGTAATCAAAAAACCTGATTAAATTAATGACCAACACATGTCTGAAAGTTCCTGTAAATCACTGACTGATAGAATGAGACTTACAATGACCCCTGAGGCCACAGGGATGAAGCTGAGTTTGCCAGAGAAAAGGGAAGATTAAAAAAAAAGAGAAATAATAAGATGAATCACTCCCCCATAACTGTTTGAAAACAGCTTATCTAGCCTGGTTTTATATAGATGAGATTTTCATCCTCTCTAAGTTATTTTCCCAACAGGAAAATTTAATATTCTATTTATTAGCATAACTCCATTATATAAATGGGTTTATTCTGCTATTACAAAAATAATTGCATGGAAAATGTGCCCTCTCGATTCTTTGGCCATAATGATGGCTTGCCCTTTTTCTTATCTCCGTCTTCCAAGTTTTAGCCATAATGCTGGAGACACAGCAGAATGAGCAGATAAAAAAATCATATGCTTCTTTAGCATAGCACGAGTGATGAAATTGGGAAGAGCTCACAGTATTATTTAGATCTTAATGTGCACAAACTTTCTCACTAAACTTCCTGCTAGGATTGGTTAGACACTCTTTCAGCCCACAGTCAAATCAAACATGACCACTGTTATAGCTGCTGTGTGGATTGATTATCTCATTCACAATCAATAAAGAGGAAGAGACCGAGAAAAGGAAAAGATCAGTTGCGCGTAATCGATTCATACCAAAAATTTCCTTTTGTTAATAATCAGAATATACAATGTATTTCATGTGGAAAAGCAGTTTCAGAGGATGAGGAGATGGCTCAGAGGGTAAGAACACTTGGTATACTAGCATGAGGGTCTGAGTTGGATCCCCATACCCATGTCAAAAAACAGATGTTGCTGGGCATGGTGGAGCACATCTTTATCTTAGCACACAGGACACAGAGGCAGGAGGATCACCATGAGTCCGAGGCCACCCTGATGCTACATAGTGAATTCCTGGTCATCCTGGGCTATAATGAAACCCTATGTCAAGTAAAAATAAATAAAACAAATAAAGACAGATGTGGTTACACACACCTATAACTCCAGTCCTGCTGTGGCCAGACACAGGAGAATCCTGGGGCTCACTGATCAGATATTCTGACCAGAAACGGCAGCTCCATGTTCAGTGAGAGACTGAGTCTCAAGGAAACAGTATAGCAGAATGATGGAGGCAGATTACAGACAATCTCCTATGGCCTCTGCACACATTTATGCAGGATGTAAGCATCTGCACAGACATGTATATTCTGTACATTCATTACCACACACCATTACTATGCACACACATGACAAAAAAATTAGTTTGACCAACTATTAAAAAAAAACTAGTGTTCTGAGCGCTGCTCTTGCTGCTAGCCTGAGAACCTCCTCCAGGTAAATGGTGGCAGACACTGAGGAGACTCAAAACTCATCAAAGTAGAAAAGCAGAGGCTCCTGGGAGATAAACGCTAAAAAAGACTTGTAACATGCCTCCCAAGGCTCAGGGAACATTATAGAAAGAAGGGGTAGAAAGATTCAAAGAGCCACAGGGTGTGAAGGAGTATTCTGAGGCACTGCCCTCCCCCCACCACCCATCCCCACACATAGACTGACTCCAAACAGAATACCAATAACCCCACTAAGGAGGTCCCTCAGTGGAATTGGGGTTAAGGAGAGAGAACATAACAGTATAACCCGATGGGAAAATGGTCAATATTCAATATGTTCATAGTAAAGCTAATAATAAATAAAAATAAAAATTATATTTAAAAAAAGTTTCCCATTTCCCAGTACTTTTAGAATATTTGATGCAAACTGGCAAAAACATGTACCATTGTCTGTTCCACTTTAAATGTATATTTCATCTTTATTTTTTAGTTTAAGCTTTTAATTTACATGTTTGTGTGTGCACATGTGCATGCATGACCTGTTGCTGCTGTAAATGAACTCCAGATGCATGTACCACTTTTTGTGTCTGGCTTAGCATAGTCACTGAGAAATTGAGCCCAGGTTGGCAAGCTTTTCAAGAAAATCTAATATTTGTTGAGCCATCTCTGCAGACCAACATCTTTGTTTTTCACTTTTCTACATTTCCATCTAAGTAGGTGGTTCCCAGGTATGACTGCAGAGTCCATGGTCAAAGTACTTTTTGACCCTTTGTATTAGATACATGTAATAATACCTGTATTATTTTTCTTGTTAATGTGACATGAAATACATGACAAAAACAACGTAAGGAAGGAAGAAGGGTTTGTACTGGGTTGCAGTTTGAAGGTACAGTCCCTTGCAGCATAGGGGGCAATGGCTGGTCACATTGCAACTATAGTCAGGAAGCAAAGAGAAACATGTTGCTGATCAGCTCATATACTTTTTTTTTATACAGTTCAGAACTCTGCTCCATCATCGGAGCAGCCCACATATAGAGTAGGTCTTCTATGGCTAGTTAAATCTCCCTGGAAAAACCCTCTCAGACACAACTAGATATGTTTCCATGGAAGTTCTAAATCCTGTCAAATTGATAAGGAAGTTTGGACATAATAATGTGTAAATATATGCACATGTATGTATGCATAAATAACCTGTGTGTCACTCCAGAAATAGTATGATCAGGATGCTTTGTAAACATGAAGCATTTAGATACTTCCATGTTATAGAAAGCTACAGCACATTTTTGCAGGGTCCTCCTCCCAGGCCCTCTACCAACCATCTGCCTGTGTAGTTGCTCTGTAAATAGGATACCCAGCAGAAGAGAAGGAGTGGGAGACATAAATCCACATGCATACAAACTACAGTGTTATTCACTTTGTACCCTGCAAGTCAAATCCCACACAAAAGCTACTAGCTCAATGTTCACAACCGAACCACATTGCCTTCACAGAGAAACTACCACTTAAATTCATTCACATGTGGCCTTGGATTTGTGTTGAGAACACTGGGTATAACGCATCATTGATGGAAAGGATTCTCTTAAAAGTATAGAATGGGAGAGATGGTCCAGTAGTTAAATGTAATTACTTGAACAGCCTGATGGTCTGGGTTTAATTCCCCAGTACTTATGTAAAGCCAGATGAACAAAGTGTCACATGCATCTGGAGTTAGTTTACAGAAGCATTGGCTCATATACTCTCTGTCTCCTTCTGTCTATCACAGAAAGAAATAAATAATTTTTCAAATATTGTTAGAGGTAGTTATTTGGGACTGTCACTCATATTTGATAGAAAATGAACTGAGTTGTATTAAAGTGTGTGCTCTTTCCTAAGCCACAGCACTGATGAAAGAAGTGGTTGATAGAAGATTTGAAAACCTATCAAATCATGACATTTGTATTGTACTTCCTAAATTGTGCCAATGCATTTTCAACTATACCATGTGAACCACTGTAATGCAAACCAAATAACATCTCCTATATGCCTGACTTCATTGACCATTAACTCAATTTTCTTTGTCCCTGTAGTCCTGGTACCTTACCAGGTACCTTCTGGGTAAAGCTCACTGTAGTTTGCTACCCCGAGACCACACGGAAGTAACAGTAACATTTAATGTCAAATTCTTCTTATATAAACAGCCAACTTTGAATAATTTTTGTACAGCTAAACATGAGAGAGTCTTATAGAGGTATGAATGCTGGAGAAACTAATGTTTTTTGATAATTTATAAGGCAAAATTCTTAAGACTTGGAATGCATTTTATCTAGTTCCTCATGATGTTTATCCGGTAAGTCCAGAATAAATGATGATTAATATTTCATTTTATGTATAGTTTGTAACTCGGAACGTGACCCATTTTGTTTTGTCTTTTTGACTCTGTAGTTTTTCACTTACTCTGTGATTTAAAAATAGTACAAAAATGGACCATAGTTTTAAAACATTATACCATTAGTATGTTAATGACCACAATACAACTCTTAGGATATTTATGAGTTCTACAAAAATGACCATTTAAATTGCAGCACACATAAAACTACATGGCCTTTGACACCTAATTGAATCTCAATTATCACACTTTTCCTTTAATAGCCGAAGAAGTCATTCAAAGTCTAGTAATTTGAAATGCTATGGGTAGGATGTTTGAGGTACTTTTCCAAACAAAAGTTATCAATTCTGTAATCCTCACCTACATTAAATCCTAAATTCTTTGCAGGCAAAAAGTTTGACTGATCAGAACAGGCTGCTGAAGTTTTTCAGCTGAGCACCTGCAGGGGAAGCCAGCTTCAAAGCAGGCTTCTTTCTAACCATTATCTGATGTACTTAGCAGTCTGGTTATCCATGCAGGAAGAATGGTAGCCATTTGCCCCTGACACTGTCCCAGTAGGCTCCCCAAGTAGGCTGCCATGATAATTTCTCAATCAATTCATCTTCTTCAGCCTGGGCTCCACCCAGAGCTCTTCTCTTTATCTATGCAGACAGATGCAATCATAGTGACTTCTTGAAGAAATCACCAGAGGCCTCCTGTCCTGCAGTGCATTGTGATGCAGTCAGTTTCTTCAATGACAAAAGGGGTGAAGCACCTCCTCATTTATCACTGGGGAGTGAATGGACATATGCCAGCAGATGAAGGAAGAGGAGAAAACAGGAATGGCTCTTATTCTCCATCCTTCAAAGGGCCTGTCTCTGGAGGTGATTCCACCTCTCAGGGCTGTTGTGAAGAATAGCTAATTTGGGGAAGGAAGACAGTGGTAAAATACAAATAGGAGTAGAAGTGACATTAAAAGCAGAGTGGACTTGATATTTCAGGGACTCTCAGGGCACAAAACAAACTTTGGATACTGATACACTCATCCTGATGCTATGATTGTCCAAGGAGTATATTCGGCAGGTGCCAGTTAGGTAAAGAAATCCTCTGGGTTTCTGGAAGTGTGTCAGTTAGCTTTCTCATCCCTGTGACAAAATAACCCAAAGGAGGAAGAAGTAATCTGGGGCTCTGTTTTAGACATTTCAGTCCACCATGTTGGGGAAGTTGAGGAGTAGGGGAGCCCATCACATCAATGCTTGCTCTAAATGGCTCTCTGCTTTTTATGTTTTTATTCTGTCCAGTTCCAAGTCTATGGGGTAGTGGCACCTACCTTAATCAATCCTCTTGGCAAACATCTTCACAAAACAATCAGAAGGGTGCTTTCCAAATCCCCTAAACTCTTCCCTGTAAGATCAGGTGGACAAGATTAACCATCCCAGAAAGAAGTAATCTTTTCTGGATGGTAAAACAGACTTGACTGAAGCTCCCTCCTATAAGCCCCATTTGGATGGTGTGGGAGCTTTTCTGTCATTGTCACACCTCTGAAGCATTTTTCAGTGGAGCTATTCTGTGCATTAGACCAAACATACTCTGAGTCCCATTGATGTTTGAATTGATATCCCCCATAGATTCAGAAGTTTATTAATGGCTTTACTCCAGCTGCCTGGCTGGAGGAGGTGTCACCTTGGGCAGATGCTAAGGTATTTCAGGGGTGAATCTGAAATTCCAGACATAGATATACAAAGAGAAGTCTGAGCTCAAGCCTGCAGTTTGTATAGTTTGATGTGAGTGTGCTTGCCTTCAGTGATAGTTTTCTCTCTCTGCTTGGACCTGTGAAAGGGGGCCAACCTCTTTGGCATTATGGAACTTCCCTTGCTCTGTAGCTCCAACAAATTCCTTCTTCCTCCCATAAACTGTCTGGTTTGGAGGTTCATCCCAGCAGCATGTGGCTGACTATGACACTCATTAACTCTCTTGACCCTAGTTTTGACAAGACCAACCACAGAGGAAGGATGCTAAATGGTTGTGTACTCCGTGAAGACTGCACATATTCTCTAATCTGAAGGTTTTTAGGAAGTGAATGAGAATTCTCAGATCATGTTTTGTTTTTTGTTTTTTTTTGTGTGTGTGTGTGTGTGTGTTTCTTCCTTATGTTTGGCTTAGTGCTCATTTAAAAGTAACTCTTTAGACTGTGACCTATAAAAATAGGGCCTGGGGACATGCCTCAGTCTGTAAATTGTTTTCTGAGCAAGCATGGATTTCTGAGTTTAGTTCCCTAACACATAGGTAAAAGTCAGGTATAGCAGTGCATACCAGGACTCCCAGAACTGGGGAGGTGGAGACAGATGGATCCCTGAGGGTTTACTGGCTAGGTAGTTTAGCTGTACAGGTAAACTTCAGGTTCAGTGAGAGAACTTGTCTCAAATAAAGTGAAGAGTGACTGAGAAGGACACTGGATCCTGACCTAAAGTCTCTGCCTTCATGTGTCTATACACCTGCACATATATGTACACTCACACACATACAAACACACATAACACACACAGCATACCCCACCCACACATACATATGCAATAAAAAATAGTTACTTGATAAGTCTCCTAAAGAAGTCTTTTTGAAGTTTTTTTGAAAATACCCCAAAAGAGAGAATAGCTATGGCCCCTTATCTTTGAGGTAGAGGTAAACTCATTGATCATGCCATCTTCCTTTCCAAGGTTTCCTAATCATTAATCAGCTTTGTAGCTCTTATGAGTTACTCATTAACTTATTGTGTATTTGAAGTGCAGACAGTGTACACCAGCTTTATACAGGAGTGAACACACTTGACTTATTTCCTCCAAACACTATCTGCCTAGAAGATAATAGCTAAATGAGGGTGTTTATGAAATACCAGGCTCAAAATTGTGCTGCTAGAGAAAATACGATGGTGGTTGGCAAGGCACAGATGAGAAATTCATTCAGAACACAAGGAGACGGTAATTCCAACAGGAGAATGAGAAAAGCGTTAGCAGAGAATCAGATGGCAGATTTAACCTTTGACTTGGCCCAATGATCCCATGCTAATACCCACCTGGTACCCACCTGGTACATGACAACATTCTCCATTTGGTCCCTGATGTCTAGGCTCAGGCAACCATTAATGTGTACAGTGAAAATCTACAGGAAGCTCCTTCTGGATTTCAGAGCCACACTAGGTGCGTTGCTGTGAAATTAAAAAACTAAGTTAAGAGTTTCAAGGAGGGTAGAACTGGCAAACGAGCTTCTCACTCTTGGCAGATAGTGTGTGGCTGATGAAAACCTGTCTCTTTCTGCATCTGAGTATTAAAGGCACTTCACACCCAGAGGTTGTTTCTACCAATAATTTGTATTTAGCATCAACCCTCTGTGACTGAACAAGGTCCTGCTATAGCTACTCACATTAAAGCATGACTGCTGTTATTGTTAGCACCGTCCCTGCCACTGGCTAATCTATTCTGAGAGCCACATGCGGAGTGCAGCGTGTTTATCATCCAATGTAGTCTTCACAAATACCTGTGAAAGAGATAGCATTAATATCGTTGTTTTATAGACCAGGGACCCAAGGCTCCGGGAATCATGAATGTGTCCAAAGATACAGAGGAGCTGAGTGGTGGCTCAAAACAAGATGAATGGGAGGGTGGAAATAAATGGTGACTCATTCAAGGCAGAGCATCTGGCACCTGCAGTTGTGTCTGTTTCCCCACTTGAATCTTAATCTTCATTATATATTAGGTGCTTACAATAATATTGGATTGCGGAAATAAAAGACAGCAGTCTGCTGTTGTGTGATTGCCAATATGGCTCTTTTAAGTATTGCAAAGAGTGAGAAACAGATCCAATAGCAGTGCTTAAGAGGCATGCCTTCAAATCTCCACCTCTTTCTGCAGATAAACATTCATTTCCTGAAATTCTTATTCACTACATATTGGCCTGCCAGCAGGTGAAACTGAATTTGTATGATGACTTTTTAAAGAGTATAAACAATATTTGATATTTTTAATTTATACTTTAAAAAATATTTTCCACAAAGGATTCTATACACATAAGGTATACTTAAGAAATTGTATGTCAGGCAGAGTGCACATATCTATAATCCCAGCAGCAGATGGGCTGAGAATAGAGGAGTTCAAGGCCAGTATCAATCCATAGTCAGACTCATCTCAAAAAAAAAAAAAAAAACAAACAAGGTTGTTGGGGTTTTTTTTTCCTTAGGTCTCTTTATTGACTTGTGTTATATCCCATCTGTTTGTTATAACTTAAGCTTCAACTGGAAGGAATACATCTTCCCTATATCAACCAGAATGCCTACAGTCATGAACGTACACAGAAGTATTAGTAAGTTTCTTCCTGTGTAGGTCTTCCCAGAACTACGTTAGCAAATAACTTTTCCATCAGTTGATATATCAACAATCTATACATCTGGAGCATAGCTATACATTACCCAGAGGATTGAATGTAAGACAGTAGTGATAATAATAAATATGATACCAATCACAGAATTTTCAGCTGCTAATAGTGACTGCATGTTTATGGGCCAAAGCACTCACACTTTATATGTGTTCTCTCTTGTTCTTCACAATAACCCTCTGTATTTGGACCTATTCTCATCCTCATTTTGCAGGTCAGCAAACCGAAGCACGTAAGCCTCTAGTAATAGAATAGTGAATGGTCTTTGATCATTCTTCCCTTCCATCACACAGCTCCAGACCCTTTATCAAGCCAGCCTCAATTGATGGGGAATAGCCAGGATCCAATCATACTCTGGGAAGCTTGAATTTTGTGTTTGAAATGTACTATTAGCTCGCAACATGCATTTTCTTAACTTATCAGTCTAAATTTCGTTTAGGACATTTTATTAACATCACAGATGTTACTAGTGAGTTATATGTCACAGTAAAGTGATGAGATGGATGCGAGGCATGTAATCCATGGGCCTCCTCACACACCCGACTAGCTCTGCTATTAGATGGGCTGCATATCCTGCTTCATTCAACACAGCAGGTGCACACCCACACCTGAGAAAGGAACCATGTCCGGTGAGTCTGTAAGGACTTCGCTTATTCCCACCTGGGTGTCTTCCTGTTGCTTCCATCTATAGAAGTTGGATCTGTCACCTGACCAGACCTGGCTTCAGAGAGCTATGATTTCCTCATGGAGCATTGATTACATTGACCTTTTTGGTGGAGTAATTTCAAGGTGACAAAATATCTCTGAGGTCACTCTGACAGTCAATACCTGGTGGCCCTCATTGGACTCCCACGGGGTAGCCTTGTACATGGAAAATGGCTCTCCTTCTTCAAGATCTTTCTGATCCTCCCATTGTATGCTGCCCACTTCCCAAGCCTGCTTATAGCAACTATATCTCAGCCTGGGATTTATGAATGTAGATAGTGTTGTGACTCCAAGAAGCTGAGCACATTCATGCCTTTCTCAGTTCTAGATGGGAACCCTGTCTACAGCTGGACTTTTGAGCAAGACTAGATGATGAAGAATTGCTTTAAAGATGATAAATATTACAGCCATCAAACAATTCACTTTATTTTTGTTATATACACACATCCACTCCCCACCAAAAAAAAATGAATAGAAAAGAAATATACCCAGAGGGCTTAACTTGAAAGGTCTCATTTTCATTTCATTACTGTCACTTAAAAGATTTTAATGAAGGCTTACAACTCTTAAAAAAAGGCACCCTCAGCATAACCCATAATTATGTCATGCTCTTTGCTTATTTAATCATAACTCCCTAAGACTGTGCTCAGTTCTGGTGAACTTGCATGAGACTCCTGGGCAGAAGGTTCACTATACCTCTAACATAATGCACTGCCATGAAAGAGATCATGTCATTATACCCCTTCACTCATTTTAGCCTATTGGTATGTGGGAAATGGAATAGAGAAGGACTTCAGTAACTGGAGGGCTTGTTCTCGGTGTCCTTGTCTGCTGTACAGTCATCCTTACCTTGTCCCTCACCAACACCAGCATGGTTTCCCTGTTACAAGAGCAGTCAGGTCTTTCCAGAGGAGTCATTGTGGTGATGTCTCATGAATCTGAGTTCACTGCACGAAGGGTGTGGATCCCCTCTCCCTGGACAGCTGCCTCCCTTATGGCCTCTACCTACGAGGCTGTAACTAGAACTGTCATCAGATACCCTATATTATTAGCCACTTCCTAAACTGTAACACAGAGAAGAGGCCTTCTCCTAAGGAGCCACCCATACTATAGACTGTAGACCTAAAGGTAACTCAACGTTTGAGGAGGTTCTGCATAGCCCACAGTTCAGGATCTTGCAATGTGTATTTATTAACACTACTTGTCCAATGTCAGATTTTATTCTCTTACTTACTGATGTTGTAACTAGTATTATAAAGTGATTCCTAGAGTAGTAATACTTCTTGAAAGAAATAAATGATCTTTCTTCATATAAAGAAATATCTTTAAACTTATTTTGTTTCTGGACAAAATAGCTTTATTGGCTTTCTTTTTCTGAATAAAAACAATCATGACACAAGAATTCCACCACGACTCAGGGAACTGAGTGGAAGAGGGGGCAGAAAGATTGTGAGAGCCGTGGTGGGGGAAGACTATCCAGAGACATGCCCCCCCCCTCAGTAACAACACACTAGGGCTGGTGGAACCGGGCTGACTCCTATGGTCCCCTACCCCAAGGACTGATCCAAACTGCCCACGGAGGAGGATATTCAGCTGATTGGGGATGGGGAAGAGGGGCATTGAGGAACTGGGGATAACAACTCATTGTTTGCCCATTAAATAATGTAACTCATTATGGACAATAAAAAAATAAAATAAATAAATAAAATAAATAAATACTTTTTATCTATCATATTTTCTCAATAATGTTATTCTTATGAAATAATCCTTCAGATTATGTCATTATTATAAAATGCCTTTTTAGACTATTAAAATCCTAAAAGCACAAATAACCAGCAGTCCTTAAAGTCAATAATCTGGACCTTAACTTATTTCACTGATTTGAATAAGCAGTTTTCATTACTTCTATGAATAAGTGTTAAGGAAATCACAGATAAGAAACAACTGTATACAGGCATACTGATGAGCAGTAGGCTGATGTGTGGTACCTCCAGCTCTGGGGGACTTAGTGGGCCAGTAGGCTATATCCTACACAGCAGAGCTTTCTCAGAAGGTTGCTTATTCTCACACACTGATGATATGAGACAGACTTGAAAAGCCACAGACACCAGAGCTATTCTCATCTTTATGGACATCACCTGTGACCAACTTGGAAGGCAGTTATAGTCAGTGACAAATGTTTGTCAGGCACCCTTCTTTTCTATTCCTTCTTGAAGTCTGAGTAGAACCATCAGAGGCTTAAGAAGCGCTAAAAGAAAAAGGTCATGGGACTGGGTATAAAGGATTTTAGCATCATCTTCCATAGTTCCAGATATTTCTTTATTGATAAATACTGAAAAAATGAATATATATATATATATATATATATATATATATATATATATCAACTTATCCCATGGTATATGTATCATGCACATATATAATAAACTAGCCCATAGGTTATCTATATTACATACATGTATTATACATTTTTCAGCTACAGCTGATTCTATATTATACTTATATTGCCCTATAATTTATAACTTTGGGCCTCAACCTCATATGGTGAATACAACGATGACTCCGAGAATCGCTCTCCCCAGCATTGTGTTTAATATAATCCAGATTGTGTTCACCTCCGCTAAAGGCTCACAAAATATTTCATGTTTGGATGGAACCCAGAATTCATTTTATGTTGTCCAAAGCTTTTTATCACTTGAAGCTCAAATGATTTTTCTGCTCTCTCAATTGTCCCGTCCCTTCTCCGAGGCTCTCCCCTCTTTCCATAATGGGTTAATTGTGAGCAGGCCATGTTTGAGTGTGCTTCTTAAATTCATGCTCTTCATCTTTTTTCTCTAACTTGCAAATTTCTATTTCCTTTTCCAAAAACCACCCCCCAGATTATCCACCTGGAGAATCCTCCCCTACATTGCAAATGTATCATTAAGCCAAGCCTCAGTTCTTTCTTGATAGCAGGAGAACCTGCCAGACCCCACTTGCACCTGTGTTGCCTGTACTTGGCGTGCTTGTCTGCATAGGCTTCAACACACTTAAAGACCCCCAAGGGAAGTCTCTGCTTGACCCTGTCCACTTACTGTGTGTGATAGTTTTGAGTAAATGTCCCCCAATAGAATTTATTATAATTGTGTTTATTAAATTGTTAATTGTCTCCGGGCTTCTGGCTGGAGGAATTGTCTCTTTGGCCTAGCATCCTGGGGACTGGCCCTTTCTAAATTGGATGCAAAATACTAGGGATAGATATGCAAAAGAAAAGCCAGAACCCTGGTCTGGCAGTTCTGCATTTTGTGAATTATAGTGTTACAGTGTGCTTGCTTGCTTCTGGAGATGCTGTCTCTCTCTCTCTCTCTCTCTCTCTCTCTCTCTCTCTCTCTCTCTCTCTCTCTCTCTCTCTCTCTGCTTGCTTCTGTGAATGGGGGGAGGCAGCCCTTTTCCTTAACTTCCCCTGGATCTGTTAGTTCAATAATAAATACTTTCCTCCCCCAAACTGTGCCTGCTTTGGAGATTCATCGCAGCGGCGTGTGACTGACTATGACACTCAGTGTCCCACCACCTGATTCCTAGCAGATACTGTGCAGTGAGCTCAGTGAATGTTCACTGAGTGGATAAATGTGTGAATAATTGACTAGTCAAGTCAGGCCTTTATTTACTCACTAATGGAGTTGAGGGGAGGGATCCCTAATTGTAAAATTCTTTGAATCTCCACTTACAGGGTTTGCACCATCTGAACTCCTGCAGTTGGCTGCAGAATCACTGAGGTTCTTTCAATATTTTCCAACAATTACACTTGATCTTGCTCCACTGGTTTAAGCTGCTTTAAATGTTAATTTTGAAAAGGAGTCTTCTGGTCAGCCAAGAAAGTGATGAGCAAATGTTTCCAAGAGCATTAAAGTCATTATGAAGTATTTATCAGTTCTGTGCTGGCACAACAGGATATTGACAAGCACACAGACCCTGGGCTGTGTAGTGTTCAGCCCATTCTCAGAGCTTGGGCCATTTGAAAACTAATTAGCAATATCAGCTCATTGCAAGTGTCTATGCCAATATCATTTCCAACAAAATTCGATGGAAAGCTTCCACTCTGGGAAGCTGTTTGTAAATGGTCTCATCACTGAGAGCTATGGCTGAAAAGCAGAGAGAAGAAAGCTATGACTGACAGAAAGCCTGGTACCTACTTGCTCCAGATGTCAAAATGCAAATGTGTAATGAAAAAGGCAATAAATACATAAACAAATTAAGAAAAACTCACGGGGCTGGAGAGATAGATGACTCAGTGGTTAAGATGCATGCCTCAAGAGCCTAGCTACCTGGGTTCGATTCCAAAGTACCCATGTAAGCCAGATGCAAAAAGTGGTGCAGGCATCTGGAGTTTGTTTGCAGTGGCTGGAGGCCCTGACACCTCTCTCTCTCTCTCTCTCTCTCTCTCTCTCTCTCTCGCTCTCGCTCTCGCTCTCGCTCTCGCTCTCGCTCTCGCTCTCGCTCTCGCTCTTTCTCTCCCTCCCTCTCTCTCTTACTCTCTCTCCCTCTCTCACTCTCTCTTTCTCTCCCTCCTTCTCTCTCTCCCTCTTCCTCTCCATCCCTGCCTCCCTCACCTTTGTCTGTATCTCTCTGTGATTATCTGGCCAGCATCATGCTCAAGACCTACTGTGTATATCTGTGTCCTACAGGTTTCTGAGCCCAGTAAGGTGGCCCATACTTAAATTGTGTGGGGGGGTGGCACTCTGCATATGCCTAATGCTATTCTAGGCAAAAGATTATTCTTATCAATTTTTCCTAAATTGTTCCAACAAACACTAAATTAGTAAATTAGGGGGAGAGGGTTGAAGTCAGATAAATTTGCTCAGAGTAAGTTTGAATATTTATGTTTGTACACTAATAATTCTGAAGAGTTTCACATTAATAAGCAAGCCAACAAACTAATTAATTAAAGATACTATTTTCTTCTTTCTGTTTTTACATAACTATTTCTCATTTTTCAATTTTTAGTTATTAATATTTCACAGAAATTATGCACAATAAAATGTGCTTTGGAAAATATTATGATTTTTTATACAACACTTTTATATTTAATTGGGCATTACCTAATGGATGTGTAATGCAAGTTTAATCAACTCAAGATGACTGAGCAATCATGGGTATGCTTGACACTTGATCAAATCGTTAGAGGAAACATAAAGGACATGGCTTACAGGAAGGAAGTCATGGGATAAGAAAGGACCATATGGATGTTCTTATCTGGGCAAAAACAGCACAGGACAATATGGAAGTAAAGGAACTCCCGGCATTATGACTATCAATAAGGACATTACTTCACTCACTGATGCTCTCAGTAACCTCTTCCATACCTTCCTAAACAGGATCTCAAATTGACTGTAAGTTGATCCCACTCTGATAAGAAACTCTGAGTAACGTGAGAAGTAGGAACATCTTTCAGAGACTAGAGTCTGACCTGCCACAGCACATCCTTTCCTAGGACAGCCTAGATTGTTCCAAGGGTCTGGGCTTTTCAACAAGGTGAATAATGCTTGTAAGAATTTGATTTTATCTTTAACAAAGCTAACTGGTGAGAGGATTTGCTTTCATTATAATAATTTATCACCTACAAGATACCAGAGCTACACAGATATTGTTGAATAATAGATGAGATTGTACTGAACCAAATCCCTGCCCTAAGGAGTTTTCGTGTAGAGACATAAGTGGACTCATGTTGGACAAGTGTAACACAATCCAGCTGCCTTGTCAAACAAGACAGGGCAATATTGTGTGTGTGTGTGTGTGTGTGCGTGTGTGTGTGTGTGTGTGTGTGTGTGTGTGTGTGTGTGTGTGTGTGTAAGAGAGGGACAGAGACAGAGATGGAGACACCAGAGACAGAGAGACAAAAATAGAGAAAATGACGGCTGTGTGTTTTCTATCAAATAATACTTTATAAAAAGAGCAGCTCTGGATAGAAAATAGTAGTGGTGATTGTTTGAGCTCCTTTCCCTCATGTCACTTGTTCTTCCCGTGCAATGTCCCCTCCAGAGGTCAGGAGGGCCTGCTTGCCCCATGTCTTACCTCTACTTGGCCTACTCACCCAGCAAGGACTCAGAAGACAAAAGCTCTGTGAAATCAACACCCATCCCAGATTCAACCCGGGCATGAGAGTGAAGAGTTTTCTTTTAAAGGCACAAAAAAGAAAATCTTACAAGACTGTAGATGCTGATTTTTATAGCAACTTTACTGGGATAGAATACTAAAGTTTGTGCATATTTAAGGTACACAACATACTTTTTGATAGGCATAAAAACTATGGAAAGATTACGAACATGAAGCTAATTAACATATCCATGGCCACCCATACTTCCCATTATTCAGGAGAGTTCCTCTCATAGTAAATTTCATGAATATGTCCACAATACAATGTTATCATCTCATATGTTCTACCTGAAACCTTCAGAAATTATTCAAGAAGTAAGTCTTCAGGCTTTAATCAACATGTTACCTTTCCTCGACCTTCAGACCTAGTAAGCACCATTCTGCCCTCTGTTTGTTTTTTTTGCCCTCTGTTTTTATGAGTTTAGCTGCTTTACCAATTTTACATCACTAAATTAAAAAAAAAAGCAATAGCAAATTTTCAGACTTCACCAAATCCCACATTTTTCAGGAAGTGTGAATCCTCAGAAGATACCCTCCTATTGCTACAGCACATGTCAGGGTAGCATGTTCATCCTCCCTCCTTCAGGAGCCTCTCTGGCCTCACATCACTGTGTGGTCCATTCTGATGACCCCTGGACCATCACATCGGGCTAATTTCACACCTTATAAATTTCTGTCTCAATCAAAGTCCCCAGCCCAGCTAAACACACAGTTCTCCAGTGACTGAAATCCTGTTCTTAACGTTCTCCACCTACTCCAACACTTCTCAGACAGTGAGAAGCCATGCTTGAAGTCAGCAGGGACCTGTGCCACCTGCTTCTAAGACTGGTGAGGATTTGAGAGAATCTGTCCCTGGTTCTACTGCCTGCATCAGATTGCTACTCCAACTGACCACTGAAAGTCTCTGGGCTCACCTTGACATCTCAACCCTTTGAGCTCTCTGATGATGCACTGTGGTAAGCAGAGCAGTGCAGGATCATGGGACGACCATGCTGCTGCTTCCAGGATTTCTCTTTGGATTAAATGTGTTGAGGGGTGAACGATGGCTGATCTGTCACCTCACCATAGTGAACCTTTGCAGCCTGACTTCTTCATGGCAGAGTGTCTGATTTCCTGTCTTTCTGGGCATGTTGAATTGGCACATCACAGGACACTTATACCTGCTTACTTCTGTAGGGCAGGAGGGCAGGAGGGCAGGAAAATATTGGGTATCAGAGCCATACAAACATGTTAAATGGATGAATGAGAATCCTTTTGGCAATTGAACTTGTGTAAGTCAGTACACTCTTGAAATGATGACAAAAAGAGGGAACAGCAGAGATGTTGGCCACTTTCAACCACAAGACCTGGAAAAGAAAATGGGGGTAAAGCAGGGAAAAGAATGGGAGACCCTTCACACCCAGAAGACCAGTCAGGTATTGGATTCATAAAGCCCTGAGTTTAGGTACATTCAGGTGACACATCTGAGCTGCATGCCCACTTTCCTCTGTCCTGTCCTTCTGTATCTGAAAACGACTCTGGGGATTCTCAGTTTGAGAAACAGGCATGGGCTCTTGCTCTCAATGATGCCTCTGAAAATACAAACTCCGCACTGCTTCCCTATAAATGGCTGCAGAAACTATGACTCAGAAAAGAGTTTTGACATAGGATTACTTTCTCAGTGTAAACAGGGTTATAAAGTAAAAAATAAGTCACTGTCTTTAATCTGTAGCTACCTGAAGTATAATAACCGGGAGCTGCCTGAAGCACATGCGACCATCTGTGGTCCTCAGAAGCACTTGAGGAGAAGACAAAGTTTCATGTCACAAGAAGAGGATCCCAGGACAGGAAGAGATAAAAGCCACCATCAACATGCTCAGTGTAACCGGACATTGAGAATCATCTTCTGCAAACTCCTGTAGCTACTCCTGAGTAGCTGGTAAACTTCCTCTCTCAAGTTAAATAAAAAAATAAGTAAGCAGGAGTGAGGACTGTAGTGTTGAGTGGGTCTGCAGCTCTCCTCTGTTTCTACACACATACATACCTGCACACATACATACAATCATGAGTATGGATGAGGTATTTTGTTCCCACCTCACAAGGGTGGATGTTAAGGTTCTGCACACTTCTGATAATTCATGTATCAATCTTTTTTGGACCTGTTCAAATGTCTGGGTGCAATGGTTAATCAATCCAGGTTTGGATCATCAAGGAATAAAAGCCAAGCACTGAATTCATACACACCTCAGAGATTCAGAAACTGCTATTGTGACACAATGAATATGACTATTAAACCTCAGAGTTAAAACATAAATGTCAAAAGGCAGAAGCAGGATAGAGAGGAGAAGGAAGGGGAAGAAGAGTGAAGGGGAAGAGGAAGAAGAAATTATCTTTCAGGGGCCTTATGCCAGAAGCTACTTATCTTCAGATGTCTATACATATCTGATGCTCTTTACCTCACCTCCATCAATCTAGAACAAGGACATTCTTCTACCACAGCCCATTTTAGGCTCACAAAATTATATCTTTGTCAAATTCTCCCTGACATTGAGGAAAAGCTTTGCTCCCTGCATCTAGTGACCCAACACATAGGAATATCTACCTTATACCAACTGCCATCATAAAGCTATATATTTTTAAATATTTGAAAATTTTTACCCTTCCTATTAATACTTCATATGCCTTTTTTGAGTTTTCTTGTCTGTCACATATTTCACCATTTGCTTCTCTTCCCTGAATTGGTCATTTATTCCTTAAAATATGTTGATGAGAGCTAAGTACAGTTTTCTACCTTCAAAACTTCAAGTGTAGTGAAGCGACTATAACATTGACATAATCTGTGTGCCTGGTGGAAATGCAAATTCTCAGATTCTGACCCACAGACACAGTCATGAATCCGAGACTGTGGGGAGGGACAGGAATCCGCTACATGAATGAAGTTGTCAGCCCTGGGAAGTGCTTGAGCCCTGAGTTGAAAAAGTAACAACCCCATCAAGGTAAAGATAAGTAGATTTCAAGGCAACTTATTTTTATTTTATTTTTAAATATTTTTATTAGAGGGTGGAGAGGTGCCTCAGTAGTTTAAACATGCTTGTTTGCAAACCTGACACCCAGATTCACATAAAGCCAGATGCACAAAGAGATGCATGTGTCTGGAGTTCATTGGCATGGACAGATGACCCTATTGTAATCATACTTTATTCTCTCTCTCTCTCTCTCATTCTCTCTTTATAAATAAATAAAAATATTAAATATATGTTCTTTGTTATTTAGTTGCAAGGAGAGTGAGACTAACAGAGAAAGAAAGAGAGAGAGAAAATTAGTATGCCATGACCTCTTGTTCCTCCAAACAAACTCCAAATACATGCACCAGGCTTTATGAGGACACTGGGGAATCAAACTCAAGCTATCAAGTTTTCAAGCATGTAACTAACTGCTGATTCATCTCTCCAGCCCTTTACTTTTACAAATGTACTCTTGGTTCATATTACCTTTTTTTATTTTATTTTACAATGTATGTAGACATCATATTTTATATATTTATGGGCATGCATATGTTTGTGTGAATATACATATCACACTCTCTGTATATGTGTTCTCTCTCTCTCTTTCTCTCTCTTTCTCTTTCTCTCTCTGTGTGTATAAGCCAGAGGTCAATGTCAAGTGTCTTCCTCAGTTACTCTCTACCTTGTTATTTCTAGTCCATTTCCTTAATCACGCCCAAGACTACTCCACCTTGCTTTTGGAACCAGGATCTCTTTTTGAAGATAGAGCTCACCAATTTGGCTAAAGTAGCTAGCCAGCAAGCTGCATCCCCAGCTCTGGGATTATAGACCTGTCTTCTATACCTGGCTTTCACACGCTGCTCAGGATCTGAACTCAGGTCTTCATGTTTATGAGGGAAGCTCTTTATCCACTTGAGCCATCTCCCCAGCCCTCACATTACCTTTCTAAGAAGTTTTTCCTTCCTTATGGATCTTGTTACCTTCTGAACACACAGTTTTTTACCCCCCATGGACTTTTCACAAAATAGATCACCCATATAAATTACATCTAGAATTGAACTTGAACCCAAATGTAAGAATTTGCTTTTTGTTCCTTGACCAAGCTCACTTTCCTCCTTTCTCCAGATTTCCTTACACTGCTTGCCTTTTCTAGCATGGCTTCTAGCAGAGGCTGGTCCTCTACCTCCACTCAGGTGTTAGGCATGCTAAAGAAGATGGATCTTTGTCACCATTTGGTAATTGGTGACTCAGCAGCATTTAGACTCCCTGCTCTATCTTACCAAGAAAATCTACATGTGAAACCCCATCACTTCACCTCTCAAGATTCTTATATTGACAGCTGTTAGACAGAGAGAGAGAGAGAGAGAGAGAGAGAGAGAGAGAGAAAGAGAGAAAGAGAGAGGAACTTTATTGATTAAGACAAGCTAAATGTATTAGATCCACTACAGAATAGACAAATATCACTTTGATATAGATTTCCAGTATCTCAAACAATGGAAAACATATAATTTCAGGTCGGTAGAGCCTAGGGTACGCATTGCAAGGTCGTCAACTTAGGGGGTGCAGGACAGAGCTTAATGCTGAGAATTGTTTAGCATATAAAGCAATAAAAGTGTAATTTTGGTAATTATCAGTGGTCTTTAGCTCAGTCCTTTCATTTGGAGGAAAGGATTTCTAGGAATTGGGTCATTTTTCCTTGGTATGGTGTCTTTTAGCACAGAAGAAAAATAGGCATGATTCCAAATTGTTCAACTAAGGAATAAAAAATTGTTTTTATTTATTTAATTGCATTTATTTAAAAATTATAATTATTTTCCATGTAAACCCAAGTTAACTCCCAATGTTTACCCATCTTGTTATATAAGTTCTCACAATAACAAATGAAAATCAAGTTAGGGCTAGAGAGATGGCTCAGCCGTTAAGGCACTTGCCTCCAGTGCCTAAGGCCCTGGGGTTCAATTCCCCAGTACCCATATAAGCCAAACCCACAAGCTGGTGACCCTGGTTCTCTCTCTCTCTCTCTCTCTCTCTCTCTCTCTCTCTCTCTCTCTCTCTCTCTCTCTCTCTCTCTCCTCTCTCCTCTCTCCTCTCTCCTTGAAAATGAATAAATATAATATTTTTTAAAAAATGGGGAGGGGGGAATAGGGGAATTCGGGATAACAACGCATGGTTTGCCCACTAAATAATGTAACTCATTATGGACAATAAATATATATTAAAAAATAAATAAAACCAAGTTACAAAAAGTGTCTAATTATATTTGCATAGAACTACCCCTTTCTGCCTGAATTCTAACTTGTATAAAGATCACTGGCCCTGTTAAAGTAGTGATATTCAAATATATTTTCTTTTTTCCCCAACCCAAAAGAAGCCATGTTTGAAATAAAGTTTAGCCCTCCTGTTTTTTGGAGGAGTAAAATATCAGAAATTTCTCTTTTTCTAGAGACACATAAGGAGTCTCTGAAAACACAGAATTCCAAAGATTCAATTAAAACCCAAGTGTCTTCATGTCAGAAATCAATTACTCATTTTTATTTTTAATTTTTATATTAAATTTAATTACTCAGAGGTGGAAAATTAATTTTTCATCCACATTATACATAAACAATAAAGAAGATAAGACTCCTTAACAGAGAAAATGGGTTTGTCGTAGTTATATTAATTATAACCAGAAAATTTTAAAAATCTTCTGTGTCACCAATGACAAATCATTTTCACTTCCCCAATATAGTTGAGTATACTTTTATAGACTTCATATTTGTGTTAGAAATGAACTCTTTTACAAAGGAGATACTCTGATTAATGTAAGTTATAATTAAAAACAACCCTAGCTTGTATATTGACTTCATTACATTGTATTTCAATTCTGTTTATTGTTTCACATTGTAACTAGTTAATAAGGGAGCCTTTTATGTATTCCTTTACACTATTTACAAATCCAAACTATTGTTTGAATAGGAATCACACTGGTGTGACACAGTTGTTTTTTCTTGCACTACAAAAATGAGAATGATATTCAACTTACATTAAGTTACCGAGAAGCCAGAGATCTATCATTTGGTTACAAAAGAATTTGTCTTCCTGGTTTGGCAGGCAAGATCATCTCTAGTTTTATTTGTAGGACAAAACTCCAGAGAAACTTTGAGTCATCACATGAAGGTGAATAAACCCTGGGGGTCAAGACCATGGGTGATCATGACAACGGTTCTGTGTTGAAATATTTACATGTGTGGAACTTTACACAGAGACTCCACTGATGAGATAAAGTAAAATTAGATACTTCAAATGCCAGGCACGGTGTCTTCCACTTTAATCTCAGCACTCAAGAGGCTGAGGTAGAAAAATTACTATAAATTTAAAGCCAGCCTGGGCTACAGAGTAAGTTCCAGGTCATTCTGAGATAGTGAGACCCTGCCTCAAAGAAAACAAACAAACGAAAAAAGCATTCCATTGGATACATCAGAAAATGTGACTGAATGAGCCATTTATTAGCTATCTTGGATACCTGCCTTGGGCTTCTCAAGTTCAAGTCCTGGGTATCATCAAGCCAAGTGTCCAGAGTCCATTCAGATTCCATGCCTGGTTTTTCTGGTAGTTGGTGCAAGAGCAGAAAATCAGTCTTTAGATCCACTAAATAGACTTCAATAGTTATTTGTTTCATAAAGTCAACCTGGGTAGAAAGTATGGCTTTCTCGTGTGCCTCCTGTTCCTTTATGCACAGCCTCCTCCACTGTCAGCATCAGATCACCAATACATTACTACCTCCCGAAGTCCAAAGGGTTCACTGTTGGTGCATTTTCCATGGGTTTGAACAAATATATGCTACAACATCTAGCCAGAATATTTATATCCTACCAGAAATATACACATCCTTATTCATTGCTTCCCTATTTACAACAGCAAGGAAATATACTCAGCCTAGATGTGCATCAACTGAGGAATGGGTAATGAAAATGTGCTATGTATACCCAATTATATTTAACTGTAAAGAAAAATGAAATTAGCAGGAAAATGGATGGAATTGGAAAAGGCCATAGTGAGTGAGGTAACAGGAAACAAAAATCTCATGCTGTCTGTGTTAGTTTGAAAGGATGTTTTATGATGATAGGTGGGATTTCATAGCTTCCAGGAGAAACAATACTGATTACAAGGAGCATGAAGTGTAGGACTGGGAAGGCAGCTCAATAATAGAGCCCTGGCCAAGCATGCACAAGACTTGCATCTGATACTCAGCACCACAAAAATAGAAAGGAGAAAAAAAAAACAAAGCAAAAATAAATAAATAAATAAATAAATAAATAAATAAATAAATAAATAAATAAATAAATAAATGAAAAAAAAAAGAAAGTAAAACGGGTACCAATGGGAATACAGTGAAGCACTTGGCTCAGTCCATGAACTAGGAAGTGTTTTCAAAGACAGACCCATGAGTAAATCCTTACCAAAATTCATAAATTTGACCAGACACAACATGATTGTGAAATCACCTATGAACGAGACCTAGAGGCAGCATAACCAACAGTTTCATTAAGGCTGATCTTCATGACAAATGTGTCTTCCTATGACACGGAGTCCTTGGCATGTTTACTACATCTACACACACAAGCGGCCTGCAGAGACCATCTATATCAAAGGAGGATGCCATGACGTCCTTCAGATGTATCTTTAGTGTGTCTTTAAGCATTAAGAATATTGGGCAAGCTGAGGAGATGGCTTAGTGGGTAAAGTGCTCATCGTGGAAGTGTGAGGACCCCCAGTACCCTTAATTGCCAGGGTTACTGATGCACCTTAATCCCAGCACTGAAGAAGAGGAAACAGGAGATCCCTGGGGCCTCTGGCTAGTTAGTCTAGCCAAGTCTGTGAGCTCTGAGTTCAGTAAGATACCCTTACCCTTCCTCAAAAATAAGGTAGGGAATTTTTGAGAAATAGACCTGACATCAACCTCTACCTTCCACAGACACACACATGAACACAGGTATGTAAGGGCACCCACATACATATACCCACACATATGAACACACATGCACTCACACCACACATATGTATATGCATGCAAAAGTAATCACTGTCTGTAGCTATTGGGGCATACTCCTAGCTCTCAAAGCTTTGTGTTGCCATTACTGTAATGGAGTAGATAGTAAATTCATAAGGATTACTGATATTATTCCCAACTAAAGGCAGAAAATATATCCAGAAAAAATACAGGACTGTTTTTGCAGACCCTGACTGTTGATGCCTGGATGTAATTATTAACTTTTGATGGTTCCATATTCTTCCCAAGAACTTATGTGTTTATTTAGATCTGTGAGACATATCTGAGCCAGGGGCCATAAAAGAACTTACTGTGCTTCCTAAGACATGGCATATGGAGTCTGATATTTTTTTTTTGGCAGGGGGAGGAAATCTACTGCGAAGGGTGAGTGTCAATGAGGCTGCTGCTGGTGGTTGTGCAGAGCTCTGAATCCTGACTCCCGTCACAAAGGGTTATATATATGATTTCCCATGGCAGCTGAATTTGCTGGGACAGTGCAAGCTCTGAGATAGTTTCTCTTTTCCCAAGGTGCTCATCTACCACTTAATCCATTTGTGCATCTCATCCATCATGTAAATGAAACGTGGAACAGCCCCAAGTTTCTTCAAGAGGCTGTTAGCCCTCGACAGCAAGTAGTTCAGAATTGATTAGATTAAGAAGGTCTGCTCGGACTTCAATTCAAGTGCTGTTTGTGCAACTTGAGTGCCAAGTGAGGGGGGGGGAGAGACCTTGAAAGCATCAGCAGCATCCTGCTCGGGACACTAAAACAGCTGAAGTGGGGTTTGTCATGAACACGGTACTATGCTAAGATTATACATGTAGAACAGTCCTGTGTGTCTGTGTCTCTCTCTTCCCACCTCCCTCTTCCCTCCCTCCCTCTGTGTGTATATTTATGTAGCCTCATGTCTCATTTATATATGTATATCTTTCTATATATCTAGATGTATGCAGAAGCAGAAATGTATATACACACATGCATAAGTACATTAATGTAATACTCAGAAAATATAATCTCATATGGTAGATATTATCAAGTATATAAAACCTACCCCTGTATATGGTAAGTGCTATCATGATTTTGTATGCAGCTTCATATTGAGAGCAAGTAACTGGGTATGTAACCCATCTATGCTTCATGGGAAAGCGCACATGAATACTTCTTTTTAAAAGTATCTTTATTTATTTACAAGGAGAGATGGGGGAGAGAGAGAGAGAGAGAGAGAGAGAGAGAGAGAGAGAGAGGTACAGAAAGGCTGCAAATGAATTCCAGGTGCATGCACCACTCAGTGCATCTGGCTCCACATGGGCTCTGGGAAATTAAACCCAGGCCATCCATCAGGCTTTGTGAGCAAACACCTTTAACCGCTGAGCAATCTCTCCAGCCCTCACATGAGTGTTTCTAACAATTTGATCTGATGTCATAAAGGCTTCTTCTCTGTACCTTGGACATAATTTGAGGAGTGCCGTCTCTATGCCAAGTTTCTTCTAGCCCACACTACTTCTATTTCCACTGAATCAGTAAGGGTACTGGAAGCTACATTCTCACCATATAAACCTCCACTTATGTTCCTTGGTGTCTGAATGAACTCAAAACACATTCGCACAGACTGTATGCTTATAGTGGTTTTATTCATAATAACTAAAATGTGCAGTGGTTGGGCTGATGAACTACCATACAACCCAACAATGGAATATTACTCAGGTATATAAGGAAATGAGCTTACAAGCTATGGAATGACATAAAAGAAATTGAAATTCATGTCACTAAGCAAAAGAAGCGAATTTTTAAAATGCTATATACTGTGTAATGCCAGCTCTACAACATTATGGGAAGGCAGAGCAATAGACATAGTGAAAAGGTCAGTGACTTCCAAGGATTAGGAGAGAGAGAGAGAAATCAATCACAGGAAAGTAAAAGGTTTGGAACAGTGCAAACATTCTGTTTGATACAATGGTGGGTAACAGTAATTTCATGTGTCCATAGTTGTTCAACACCTAGAATGAAAACTATAACCCTGCGTGATGATCACATGTCAATGTAGGTTTGATTATAACCAACACACTGCTCCTGTGGGCATTGATGATGCGAGCTACACATATCCAGGGCAGGAAGGATATAGGAATTCTCAGGACCTATGACTTTTGCCTTTAACCTAAAGCTACCCTAAGAAACAGATTAAGAAAATAAAAAACAGCTTACAATGAGTTTCCCCATCTTCTGTGAAGAGATAACTACTGATCAGAGTCCAGGAGGTATGTGTGCTATTTCAGAAATATGGCATACAGTTGAGACAATTATAAAGCATTTTTCTACAATAGATTATTTGCTTGTCAGTCTCATTCACTAACATGCAAATCTTTAGAGAGTGGAGACAGTGTTTTTGTAAATAGAGGATAATTAGTGTTTGTCAGGCAATCAGTGAGTCAAGTGTCAGAGATCCTAAGGGAGGGTTAGTGGTTTCAGGAAGGAAATATCACATGAAATGAAGGAGGCCAGACCCTCCAGGGACACCGGAGAACACAGAGATCAGAATGACTATAACAGAGGGCTTGGGGTGGGCAACAGCAGGTGAAAAGGATAGAGCTATCAGTAATAACAAAGAATTTGTTTGCTGAGTTACCATATTTTATCTTTGCTCTTCCTCAGTTAGCTCTCATTAGAAATTTTTATTTTATCTTACTTTTTCTGAAATACTTTCATTTTATATAGAGAATTTAAGCATATGGAAGTGTTACCACAGTGCCAATATGATGCACTGTTGGAGTACAACTCAGAGTTGCCTTCTATGTCTATGACTACCAAATATAAATCCAAAACAAATCTGTTTATTCGATGGCAGTTATACTGAATCCACTTGGCAGCTAAATAATAATACCTCAAATCATAGGAAACAATTTTCTTGATTCTAACAAAATGATGCTTACCTTGGAGTTATGCATATACTATAATTTCCCCATTTTCCTCTTTCTGTAATAAAATGCACAAATTACATGAAACAGGTACAAAACTGAATGTGCAGTTGGACCTAACAAAGCAGTTATCTGAAGAAATCACTTGTGCCTTCTGTTTATGATTGGGTTTTATTAAGACTTAGGGTCTAATGAGAAATGTATTTCAAGAGCATGTTGTTATTGAGTAAGGGATATTCTTTCCCACATGCTGGATAAGAGTGGAATGTCTCACAACCTTCCTGACTCA
This sequence comes from Zapus hudsonius, assembly GCA_004024765.1. Lineage (NCBI taxonomy): Eukaryota > Metazoa > Chordata > Mammalia > Rodentia > Dipodidae > Zapus > Zapus hudsonius. The sequence continues at coordinate 165,479 of PVHP010000230.1, forward strand.
GGCTGAGAAGTGGGAGAGAAGATGCTTTGGGTGGGTTCCAGGCAATGGGAGCTGAAAGCCAAGGCAACCTGAAGCAGGTGGCAAGTTTGCATCTGCCATTTCTTGATTCTCCATCCCCTGCTCTCAAATATTTAACTTGACTCAAAGTTCTCACAACTCCACCTGCCACAACACTGTGCCTAAGACTGTGTCCCAATAAAGAAGTTTGGACCAGTTCATCAGCCTCAGCTAGCCTGACCAGTGTGGCTTCCTGCTTTCAGAGAGCCACAACCAGGAACTGTGTGTCTGTGTGTCTATGTGTATCTGTGTATCTGTGAATGGTGTGTATACATCTATGGTATTTGTATGTGTATGGCTCAGATGGCTCAGTATGGTGTGCCTGTACCTGTGTGTATATAATCTCTCTCTCTCTCTCTCTCTCTATATATATATATATATATATATATGCAATTCTCTATCTCCATGCATCTCTGTGCACAAGTGTCATTGGGGAAGTGACATGAAACACCCTGCAGAAAATGGGCACAAAAATCTAGGCACTCAGGTCCCCCGATAAATACTTAATATACCAATGATTTCACACCCAAGTCTACTAGGAATCCTTAGCACATGCGCACAGTTTATGATACTGCTTTTGACATAATACAAATGTTACTGACAACTAAACTTTAACTTCAAAGTTGCCTAAAAATAAAATTCCCCCTGGAAGATTCAAAGCCACAAACAATAATTGCGTTAACCACTCTTCTTGCCACTGTGAACAGACACCTGACAAGAGGTAACTTATTCTTGACTCATGAGTTGAGAAGGCACAGCCCATGAGTTGGGAAGGTGTGGTGGGATTCATCGTGGCCTGTCCATGGCAGCATAAACTCTGGGCTGAAACTCAGAGGTGACAGGAAGCAGAAGGCTTTGGGGCTGAAATAGGGTGAGACTATAAACCCAAGTCCTCTCCCAGTGGTCTACTTTAACCAGCTAGGCCACATCTCTTAAATGTACCCAAAACAGTTCCACCAACTTGGAACACAGTGCTCAAATATGATTGTAAGGAGGCATTTCACATTCAAACTGTAACAAAAGTAAAATAAAAGTGTTGTCATTTTAATTAAAATATGCTACAATATGTGCTCACTGAAGGCAAATTTAGTGACTAAAATACCAAAAACTAGATTAAAACTATGCATTATGTTCTACAAATTGTTTTTTTTTTTTCACTTTCTGTACCTGGGATTGAGTCCTCATTATGCATGGACTCCTTTTCACTTTTGGAACTGGGTAAACTCCCCAAACTTGCAATGAGCGGAATATTTCTCATTCAATAGAGCTGTGATGGTGATCAAATGAGATAAAACGCATTGCATCGTCAGCTCAGGCTGTCATAACAAAGCACCCCAAACTTAGGCAGCTTACACAACAGTGGTTTCTTTTCTTACAGTCTTGGGAAACTGTGAGCCAACTGTCAACTCCTCTCTGTGTCTATGTTAAATTTCCTCTTCTTATAAGGACACAGTCACATTGGATTAGAGCCCACCTCAATGACTTCACTTTACACTAATCACCTCTCTAAAGGCCCTGTCTTTAAATACAGTCCCAGCCTGAGGTCCTGGGAGTTAGGGCTTCATGTCGGGATTTGGAGTGTAGAATACAACTAAAGCACAACACACACACACACACACACACACACACACACACACACACACACACGTTGCACATTGCATGATTCCTGACACATAATATAAAAATAGTTACCATTAATGCTAAACCTCCCCTCCTCACTTGCCCCGATTATGACTGATGAGGGCTATGGTTGGCTCTGCCCATCTACTCATAACTCTCTGACATCACCCTCACTAGCTGTAGCCACAAGGCGTTTGCAGTTCCAGGAGCATTTGCAGCACAAAAGACCTTGTCAGAGACCTTGGCCTCTGTGTGAGGTCAGCACTAGCACAAGGCCAAGAAACCTTGATATATGGCAGGATTTCCAAACAAAATATGGAATGGCTAGATAGATTGGAATTCCAAAACTACTTATCTATTGTTAGTATTTTTATGTAATATCTGGGATATACTTTTACTAAAATAAATGTTTTTTTTTCCTAAGATTTATTTTAGCTGAGTGTACTTGCCCATTTTCAATTACTAAATAAAAATGCCCAAGTCTAGGTAACTTTAAAAGGAAAAACAAATGTTTCATTTTGGCTATTGTTCTAAAAGTCCACAGTAGAGTGACCTTGTGTGATGAATCTTTTCCTGTTGAACTTCCCCAAAGTCACGCAAATTACCACATGGCCTACTACAAGAAGCAAAGTGTGTGTGTGTGTGTGTGTGTGTGTGTGTGTGTGTGTGTGTGTGTGTGTAGATGCACTTGTATGTGTATTCATGTATGTGGAGGCCAAAGGATAACTTCAGGTGTCCTTCTCAGAAACTCCATGTACCTTCTTTGAGACAGGGTCTAGGGCTCACCAATCAGATGTGACTGGTTTGCCACATCAAGGACCTATCTGAATCCACCTCCCCATTGCTGGAATTCTAGGTGAGATTGTCCATGCTCAGCATTTAAATGAGTACTGAAGATTGAACTCAGGTCCTCATGCTTGACAGGAAGGCACTTTACTGATTGAACCATCTCCTAGCCCTTCTGTCTTCTGACAAAGCCACCAGGATTCAATTCTGGGGGCTCCACTGATGACTTTATTCAAACTTAATCATTTCCCAAAGGCTCCATCTCAAACACCATAGATGAGTTATGTTTTCACCAATGCCTCACAGTGGAGGTTAATATTTTCAACATATAAGACCATTAGAGAAATTCAATTTATGGACCTTGAGAGCTTGTTTGGAGGTTCTAGCAGGGGAGCACAGCTACTCGTATACCCTTGACCGAAGACCGGTCCTTCTCTAGTGGGGAAGGTCGTCCTGTTCGACCGAGCATGCAGCTTCGGGGGGAGGGACACACGTGGAGTGGTGAGGGAGGAAGGGGACACCCACCTAGCCAGCCAGATCAGCCGAATCAACCCTGGCGATCAATGGGGTGACAGATGTCGCAGCCAGATCGCCCTCACATCCAAGAAATTCAATTTATGGCATGTTGAATAATTTAAGTTTGGTAACCCTAGTTCTTAGTTATTCATCCATCCCTTCTTGCTAATTCATATTGATGTATTTCCTGTAAGTACTTTGCAAACCCCAAGATGAAGAAGTATCTGTTATGATAAGTGTATGAATGCTCCTTATACCTGCTGGTGACTAATGTCATGCACTCTTTGTGACATTCCAGAGACCTGAATGATTGATTGATAAATCAGCTATATTTTGCTTCATGCCAGGCGCTGTGCTGAGCAAATAAGACAGTCCTTCCTTCATTAGGGGTTTGAGAGATGGCTAAGAGGGTCAAAGCACTTTTGCTCCATAAACATGAGGGAAAGAAATGACCTGTGTTCCATTCTCAACACCCACATAGAAAGGTGGGCATGGCCATACATGTCTATAATCCCAGTTCCGTCAAGGGCAGAGACCAGAGAACTTTTAGAATTTGTTGGACTCCATCTTAAGGACATAAAGCGGAAGAGTGACAGAGGTGGACACCTGACATTGACCTCAGACCTCCACACATGTGCTCTTGGAGTGCACACATCTGCTCACACGTGTACATTCTACACATGCACACCACACATATTTTACAAGTACAGACACAAAAACTACAAATATGCGTTGCTTCTCAGATCCAAGTACATAGCACTTTTGCTTCCAAGAACCAGTGAAAGAAGCAGCTTCAGAGAGGGGACATAACTATCTCCAAATCCACAATAATGAAGAGACAGAACAGGAACAAAAACAGATTTGCCTAATCCCAGCACCTCAATCAGTCCCCTCCGATTGTGTGGCCTGTGAGGTTTCTGAATGTAAAGTGCTACACTGATTCTAAGTGACAGTATAGAGGAGAAGATGGGGGCAAGTTTAATAACTAAACAGCTCAGAAAACAGGACACTACCTCTCCAGCTAGGGGATGTACAGTACACATCAACCTCTTGAGACTGAGAAATGAAATCACCTACCAAACAAACAGGTCTAACATGGTTAGTGCCCCGTGTATGATTCACATATCCTTGGTTCCTCCTCAGCACGTCCACTGGCACCTTGTGGAACTGTGGAGTCACAAAAGAAAATCCCACTTCAGTATATTCAAGGACACTTCAGCACCTTTCAAGGTTTAGGAGGCTGCAGTGATGTCTGTGATATCTGCAGCTGAATTTGAACAACTCACTCACAACAGAAAGGGTCCAATGGCTTCCCATTGCTCAAGGACAATCTCAGAGGCGACCATTATCCAATCAGCCTGTCAATGGAGCATGGTGGTGAAATATGACCACTGTCATCCTGACCACTCTGGACACACAGGACACACAGAAAGTGTGGGGAGACCCACATGGACACTCTTCACTTCACGGAGAGGCCCTAACCCTAGGAAGATATGCCCACTCCAGTGACATGGTGTGAGTCCCCTCCAACAACTGAATTTCTGCTCAATGGCCATTGAGTGAGACTCAGAGTAGTGCGATAGGGGCCTGTACTATGCTGTGTCTGAAAGAAATAGAGATCTGGAGACATCTTACAGAAAAGGCAATGGGAGTAGACTAGGGGTGGACAGACTCAGAAAGATGTCCTGTCCCTGCTTCTGATGCTACAGTCACACTCTTCTCTCTGGGGTTAACTATCCTCAACTGAAAACCAAGAAGGTTGGCCTTCCTCTCATTTGTCCCCTGCACCCCCCCATGGCAACCCTTTGCTAGTTATACCCTATCCATGGCCCAACACACAGGTGGGAGGAGAGCAGAGACAGCCAAGGTGCAGAACCTCAAACAATAATCCCACTGTGTGTATTTACATTGCGTGTACAACTCAGCAAGAGTATTTAAAACCAGGTTATTTTACAGCTCTCCCATTCAGCAGGGCTTATGCTAAAACAGTGCTCGCCAGTTTGTAGTATTTTTTACCCTGCGTATTTCTCCACTGTGAAATGTGTTGCTTTGGCATCTTTAAGGCCCATTATTCTCCATGATTACCACCTGTGAGCTGGCAAGGAGGAGTCATATGTTTTCCCCACTCAGAGAAATATCAGCAGTGAGAATACAAAATCAAACTGCTACCTTTTTAATGAGCTAAGCAGCCTGGCCATTAATTTATAGAAGCTTCTTAAGCAGCCAGGGGAATATATTAGTTTTAATTTTTTTTAAGAAACAAAAACAGCAGAATTGCTTTGCTCATAAAATCCAATCACAGCAAGCCATTCTGTGAGGGGTGAATTAATTAGCACTACTTATTATGGTTTTACTGTTATTGATTCATTCTGCTCTATCAATAATCTTAATTCACCCACAAAACTAATCCAATTTAATAACCTGTAAAACCAAGTCAGGAAATCGAGTTGCCTGTTAAAATATTACTTCCCAGAGTTTTTTCCTTTGGGTTCAGTGTTTCTACCTGTCAGCAGTCCTTGAATTGTTGGTCCCTGGATATCCTGGTTGGTATTGCCTGACATCTTCAAACGCATCCCACCACCCACCCCTCTCTCCTACCCATTCTGTCTATCCTGGCTCCTCTTACCTCAAGCAGGGTAGCAAAGCAGTCACCTAATGTGCGTATAATGTGTCCCACTGCATGACTTTTAAGGGGACATGTAAAAATCAACATCTTCCCCCAACAGGACAAAGTTCACTCTGATGAGTAAAATGAGTTTATTAGGATCATTTAAGATGAGCTGGACAACTATGGATAGTTTCACTTTTCCCAAAGTTGCCGACTTCCCACTTACAGAGCTCTTATTTTATATGGATTGCAGACTAGAGCAGCGTTTACTATGTGAGGACCTTCAAATGAAGGTGACCCCTCTGCCCTGGCTTGCTTCTGCTGAGTCCTTTGGAATTCTGAGAGTTCTGTGCCAAGGCTCACTGAGCCCTTTCTGCTTGACCCTGTGACAAGGATAGGCCCACTCCAGATAAGCCATATACCTGTGTCCACATACCTGTATCAAGCAAACATCTCCTACGCAAGCCCAAAGCCCCATTTCCAACTTCTGCATCTGCAGAGGAATAAGGTTGGCTATTCCAGCTGACCCTATGACAGCAGCCAGGGCCCCAGAAGCACAGCAAGTGGACACACCATGGCTAAAGGCATCAAAGTGAATTGGTCTACAACCCTTAAGCCAAGGCAGAGCACAAGAGCAGACTAACAAACCAGTCTTACCCAAGTCAAATGTGTGTGTTCATGAAGGAAAAAAAAAGTCAGTTTCTCAGAGGTCCCGGAAACACTTCTTAGTAAATGTCCAACACAGCAAAGGTATGTCCAGACCCCGGGAACTTATGTCTTGAACAGTCTTGGGCTTGTGACATTTTCTCTCCAAGTCGTCCGTGCTCAGTGAAACCCCCTTTCTTGGCTCCTTGAGCACCCTTGGAATCAGAGTGAAACCAGAGCTTCCTGATGTCAGGCTGTTCACAGAGGTGAGGGAGGCAAAGGGTGGCTGTGGTTGGGGCCAGAGAGGAACTGTATTAGATGTGACAGTGACCATCATCGAGGATGCTACCTGTGAGGGTCCCTGATTAGCTGGTCATTTTCTTGAACATTGCTGTCATCTTATGAGAAATAGACAGTGCAGCACTTGCTTTCTCCTGGTCTGCCCTGTTGGCAAAACTATAAAGCTCACACAACTAGAAGTGTTTCATGCTTGAAGCTGGGAAGGAGATGTCACTTCAGGAAGGATATGGCCTCCTTTAAGCCATGGCCGAGTGCATGAGCTAAATCTGTCTTTGTAAAGCGGCAATGGCAGCTCCTGTTCCAAACTGTAGGCCCCAGAGACGCTGGAGCTGCAGTTAGTCACTCCAAGCATGAAATGTTATCTCCTATCCAGAGCGGAAGATCATGGAGGTATTTTGAATATCTGGTGTGTGGCCTAGAAGCTTCTTGGGCAATGTAGTAGTTCCATGGCCCCCACAACATCTATTCACGTTCAGTAGAAAAGCATCTGACTGACCCCTGTGTCAGCTCTGCTCTCATTAAATCCTCATGGTTTCTCTGTTTCCCATCCAAGTTTATAGAGAAGGCAAACAGGAGTGAAACAAATGATAGGTTATGGACAAACACTATGTAAATATTTTCATGAAACTGTAAACAAAACCTGTCATGAAGACTTTTTTAAAAAGGTAAAAATTGGAACTGGTCCTAGAGAGATGGTTCTGCAGGTAAGAGCACTTCCCACTCAAGCATGAGGGCCTGAGTTTGGATGGCTGGCACATACGTAAATGTATAGTGAGGCATGTCTGCAGTTCAGGAGCTGGGGGTGCAGAGACAGGGGACTCCAGGGGATCCTTCCTTGGTGAGTTAGTCTAGTTGAATCCGTGAGTCCTAGATTCAGTAAGAGATCTTTTCTTAAAAAAATAATATGGAAGATGTTATGGTTTGATCCAGGTGTCCCCCACAAACAAATGAATGTGTTTTGAATGATAGATCCTCAGCTGATGGCAGTTTGGGTTTTACAATCTCAATGGAGCTGTGTTGCTGGGGGCGGGCTTATGGGGGTCATAAGCCAGCTTCCCCTTGCCAGTATTTGGCACACCTTCCTGCCGCTGTTTCCAGTGCTGTGACAGAGGTGATGTCCAGCCCTCTGCTCATGCCATCGTTTTCCCTGCCAGGATGGAGTCTCCCCTTGAGTCCATAAGCCAAATTAGCCCATTCCTCACAAGCTGGTTTTGATTGGGTTCTTTCTGTGCAGCAACTAGAAAGCTAACTGTAACAGAAGACTAAGTGAGGAAAACACCTGACATCAACCTTTGGTTTCCACATCACACACACACACACACACACACACACACACACACACACACACACACACGGCTATGCAAACAGATACAGACACACATATACATACATACACATACACAAAAAATCAAGCATACTAAAATTTTATGGCAATTTTATTATATACAGACACAAATTATATTTATATATATAATTATATATTATATTATATTATATTTGTATTGTATTATTATATTATATATATATAATATCATACATATGACTAGAAAACTTTTTTCTTGCTCCTAAAGGCAGATTAATGTTGGTTTCATGCAGAGAAAAGATTGTTTCTTTCAAAATGAAGATCTTAATCATTACATACTAATTTAGTTAAGGCAAAAAGAAACAATAAAGATGATGTAAACTATTCATGGTTTCCTTTTTTATTTAAATAATAATTACCAGTGTCCCTGGGGCAAGATGGAATGTGGGAAAAACAGGATGGGAATATGGGAATAAAAAACAAGCAGCCCACAATTCTGTCATTACTTCAAAACCTCATCTACAAGAAAGTCCTCAGCGTAATATATCATAATATTTTCAGCAATACTGCGTTTTAAGAAAAAAGTGTTTCCAAAAGCTTCTGTTTCTAAAGTACTAATGTAAAAGTCAATTTATAGGCAATTAAACCCCTAACTGACTTATGTGACAAGTGGCTACATCTAATTTCTAAAAAGGTGACAGGTGCTAAGGTAAAAATATTTATTTCCTAAGGCTCTCTCCTCTACAGCTCATCAGAATGGAATTTAAGAGTAAAATTAGAAACTGGAAATAGACTGCATAAGAACCCAGAGGCGACCTTTGCTGACCTCATTATGTGTGACAGAGGTTGGGTACCACAGCCTCTCTCCCACGGGGAATAGAAAAACTGGTTTCTTGAGCAGCACTGTCTCCCATCTTCTGGTGCAGGCCAGGGCCTCAGCAGACGTGAGGTGTACGTGGTACTGTCATTCAAAGAAGGTGCCCAGATCCTCCTCTCCCTCTCTCTCTCTCTCTCTCTCTCTCTCTCTCTCTCTCTCTCTCTCTCTCTCTCTCTTTCTCTCTCTCTCTCTCTCTCTTTCCTGTGTATCTCACACTCACCTTTTCCCCTTTGATTCCTGGTGACTGCTCTCCAGTTTCGTGCCCTTCAAAGCCATCATAATAAATAACAACTTACTCATTTAGAGGAACTAAATTAGCCACATCCATGTTTAACTTTTTGACCACCTAATTCATCAACATAAGAATCACCTTAGACTCAAGTCAGCCTTGGAGGAAGCAGAGCCAGTGTCAGTGAATCAAACACACTTTCACCGAGCAGAGCTTGCAAGCTCCTTAGAAAATGGTAACACTGTGACCACCACATCAAAGTCTGTGGCTTCCTTTTTTCCCTGCTTTCCTCCCTTCCTCTGTGCCTCCTCCCTCTCCCTTCCTTCCTTCCTCTGTTCCTTGAACTAATAACTTAGCAAAATGGCCTTTTTCTAAAACCAGAGACATCTAGGCTAAACATCAAATGACCTGTGTTGATGGGTGTAAAATTCCACTTATGTGTGTCAGTACTGGCTGGAGACTCTCCTGCAGATGAGAAATTAGAACAGTTTATCTGTGTTGCTGATGTAAGGCCCTCTCTTTATTTCACACCTGGATATTTTCTAGAGGCTGTTTGGCCTCAGTGTTCCTTTTAGAGTAAGTTCATTTGAAGCCACTCCCACTGGGCTGAGGAAGTCCCCAAAATGTCTGCCAAGTGATCCTAGGCTGTTTGCTCTGGGCCTGTCAGGTGTTCCTCTGTGACGGTTAATCTCATAGAAAGAAATCTCTGGAAATTACTGTGAAGGATTTTCTTGATTGGATTAGGGTGCTAACAGTGGTTGGCATGACTCCATGGGCTGGAGCCCCACACTACATCAAAGCATTACCATTTATAGTTTTCTACTTCCTAATTGTGAACACAATGTGACCAGGTCTGCTTCAGACTCCAGCCATAATGCCTCTCCCAGCCACGATGGACTGTAACCTCAATTGTGAGCTGAAATAAACCCTCCCCTCCTTAAAATGCTCCTGCTCAGGAAGCTGATCACAGCAATGAGAAAGTAACTAATGCACCTTGTCACTTAGAGTGACTATCTCAACCACTCTCTTGTGACACACATCCCCCCAAATGAAGTTGCAATCGACGGAGGAGAGACTTGCTATCAATATCCGTGAGCAGCTCTGCTCATACAACAAAGACAGCTCGTGGAGGCCTGGGACCTGGAAGGTGGACCCACACTCCTGCCAGAAGTCATGCAACTAAACCTTGCTGGGTTCAGTGCCACATGTGTAAACTGCTTCTGTCAATGCTTACTCTAATTTAGAAATGTAGTTGACATAAGTCACATCATCAAAATGTGAGTATAAATAAGTGCTGTCCCAGGTACCTTGTATGTGCTGAAGCCAAGAGCTTAGCCAGGAAGCAAGCCCTGAGCATGTCACCCCTGCTTTCTTAGAGCCATCCTGTTCTCCTCGTCTGTTCTCAACAGGGAGAGGCGCAGTGATGGGGCAGCTCGTGTTGAGTCTTGAAGGGAAGAATGACATTAATGCGGATTCAGTGAGACCAAGAGGAATATTCCTGAACAGGGAGCTAGCTGATTGGCTGCAGATAACTGAACACTGAGGCCAGCAGGGCCACACTGGCCCTGTAACACTGAGAGTTCCTGATCCCAAAGTTAATGGGTTTTTTGGAAGATTTAATGCCAGTTTTCTTAGGAAAGGATTCAGAAGTAATGGGTAGATTTCAAAAGAATGGACTGAGACATTGCACATGCAGGCTCAAGTAGAATTTTGAACAGGTCTGCCTTTCTGTGGGGGGCTCTGACAGACTTCATCAGAATATTCCTATGAGTGTACTTAATCATGTGCTCAGTACCTCTCATTATTGATATCTGCTGGGTTTCGTGACAGTAGGCAATCCTTTGATTCTAAGCTTCAATTCTATATGCCCTGATGTCTAAGCCAACAGGACTACAATTAAGAATTCTTACTTAAATTAAAATCCTTTAACCTCAGGTTTTTATTTTTCTTTCTGATATTTATTTTATATTGATATATCTCAATTTCTGTTTTTCCTATTGCTTTTAAATCAATTATAGTAGCATTACATGTTCATAATAATTACTTCAGTTCAGGGCTAGAGAGATTGTTCAGTGGTTAAGGCAGGGATTCGATTCCCAGTACCTGCATAAACCCAAATGCA